>PVIW01005651.1:0-102185 GCA_004026585.1 Noctilio leporinus
ACTATACCCAAAGAATCCTGAAACACCAATTCATAAGAACCTATGCACACCTATGTTCATAGCGGCACTATTTACAATAGCCAAGTGCTGGAAACAGCCTAAGTGCCCATCAGTGGATGATTGGATCAAAAAACTTTGGTACATTTACACAATGGAATTATATATAGCAGATAGAAAGAAGGAACTTGTACCCTTTGCAACAACATGGATGGAACTGGAGAGTATTATGCTTAGTGAAATAAGCCAGTCAGTGAACGACAAATATCATATGATCTCACCCATTACAGGACAATAATGACCAAAACTAACAACAAACAAAACAGAACCAAGTATATGAATACAAGGAATAGGCCTTCAGTGGTCAGGGGAACGGGGGAGGGGGGAGGGAGAGGTAGAGGCAAAGAAGGGGAGCAGCTTAGACAAGAACCTAGTATAAAGGAACCATGGACATGGACAACAGGTGGGACTGACTTTGGGGGGAATGGGTGGGTGGGGAGGGGGACAGAGGGGAGCAAAAGGGGGATGGATGTAATACAATAACAATAAAGTTAAAAAATAAATTCCTGGGTATAGTAGAAAGAGGTAGGAAGTACTAGCTTAAGGGGTTACTATAAATTGAGGATTTCCAACTTGAATTGTTTTATACTTAAAATAAGCTTTGCACAGTTGTCTGGCTAGAATATGCTTTGTACATTTCTCTGCATATTAAGAAGTATCTTGAGGCAAGGAAGGGGAACAGTTTAGACAAGAACCTAGTATAAAGGAACCATGGACATGGACAACAGGTGGGATTGACTTTGGGAATAATGGGTGGGTGGGGAGGGGGACATAGGGGAGCAAAAAGGGAATGGATGTAATACAACAATAAAATAAAATAAAGAAGTATCTTGAAAGTCACTGTGGATGACCTACAGTTCTTTCTGGTGGCCAAGGTTATATTAGTTATACAATTGGCATGTTGAAAAAACATTATCTTTTGGAGTGAAAAAAAAAGCCTTTGTTTTAATTCTTTGTGTTTATTTATATTTGCTAATTGGGGCTATTTGTCCCCCTTGCTCCTGAATGAAAATGAGGGCTTTCCTGGTTATTCTTAAAGAATAATTAATTTAAACGTAAGTTTAAAATGCTGCCCTAAATTTAAAAGTAATATTTCCTACCAAAATTATACTCAATATTTTAACTTTTATCCAAAATTAAGAATTCTGTCCTCCTTCAATGCCCCAGTATCACAGCTGGAGCCTTTTGGGAGATGTGGTTGGCTTTTCTCTTTTACTACCTCCTTTCCCACTAATTGTGGTTTCTGTTCTCCATGTGTTTGGGAGAAGGAAGAAAGGTAAGTTATATAGGGAAAGTCTCACTTGATCATCAATCACTGTCTTCCTTCTCCATAACTGCAGAATATTATTTCTGAATATTATTTTTAAAGTACCCCTCTCAAAGCTTAAGATAAGAGCAACCATATCCATTCCTCCATTAAGGGTTTGGATATGGCTCAAGACACCTGATAGCATTTTACAAAGAAATACCCTTTCTAAATCTTACCCAAGCCTTTTATTTATTTCTTTTACAAGTGTTTAAATCCTCACCTGAGAGCATGCTCATTTACTTTAGAGAGCAGAGAATGGAAGGATAAAGAGAGGGAGAGAAAAATTGATGCATGTGCCTTGATCTGGAATCAAGCCCATGACCTTTTTGTTTACAGGGCAATGCCTAACCAACTGAGCCACATTGGCCATGCTGAAATCTTTTATATTATTCCTATTAGTGAAAAGTTTTAGCACTGTTTCTTGACTGCCTATTATTTTTTTCCCAAGGGTTAATAGCCATCTGCCTCACTTCTTAACTTTGGTAACACATGTTACTGTGGGCATAAGGTCTTAGTTGATGCCTCCATTGAACAGTTTGTTACATTTATAAACTTCAACATTCTGTTAAAATAAACATAGGGTGGGGCAAACATCCTATTCTGTTTTTAAGCTTTAATAACTTCAGAACTATAATAGTTCAATTAAAAACATTGAAATTTGATTATGTACATTTATTTTTTACTTATTTAAAAATTTTGAATACTAATTTAAGAAGATCTTTTTAGTTAAAACTTTATGTTTGGTCTTTTTGATGCACTGTTGTATTCAGATATTTTAGCATCTGTTTATCAGGAATATTGGCCTATAATTTTCTTTCTTTGTAGTGTCTTTATGCAGTTTCAGAATTAGGATAATTCTGGCTTTGTAAAATAAGCTTGGAAGCTTTCCTTCATCTTGAATTTCTTGAAATAGTTTGAGAAGGAGCAGTGTCAGTTCTTGGAAAGCTTTACTTGTGAAGCCATCTGGTCCAGGGCTTTTGTTTGTTGGGAGTTTTTTTTTTTTTTTTTTTTTTATTACAGCTTTAATTTCATTAGGTGTAATCTATCTATTCAGATTCCCTGATTCTTTCTGATTTATTTTTGGAAGATTGTATGTTTCTAGGAATTTATCCATTTTGTCCAGGTTGTTGGCATATAGTTGTTCATAGTATTTCCTTATAAGACTTTGTATTTCTTTGGTGTCAGTTATTTTTTCTCCTCTTTCATTTCGATTTTTTAAATTTGGATCATCTCATTTTTTTCTTAATGAGTCTGGTTAAAATTATGTCAATTTTGTATATTTTTTCAAAGAACCAGCTCTTGGATTTGTTGATCTTTTGTATTGTTTTTTTAGACTCTTATTTTGTTTATTTCTGCTCTGGCCTTTCTTATTTCCTTCATTCTAATCACTGTGGGCTTTGTTTCTTGTTCTTTTTAAAGTTCTTTTATGTGTAAAGTTAGATTGTTTATATGTTTATTTATTTTTGAGATAGGCCTGTCATGCTATGACTTTTCCTCTTAGGATTGTTTTTCCTGTGTCCCACAGATTCTGGGTTGCTGTGTCCTCATTTTTGATTTGTTTCAAGGTATTTTTTCATTTCTTCCTTGATCTTGTTGTTGAGTCATTCATTGTTTAATAATGTGTTATTTAGCTTCTATGTCTTTGTCATTTTTTCAGTGTTCTTCTTGTGATTGATTTCTAGTTTCATAGCATTGTGGTCAGAAATAATGCTTCATATGATTTCAATCTTCTTCTTTAAAGTTTAATCTGTTATATTTTCCCATTACCATTTAGTCCCCTCATACCATCCATCTTTCCTCCTGCAACATTTTCCATGTCCAAGAGTCCTTTTCTTTTTTGCTTAATCCTCCTGCCCCTTATCAGATGTATTGGCAAATATGTTCTCTGTGGGTTTTCTTTTTATTTGGTTGGTATTTTCCTGTGCTGTACAAAAACTTTTTAGATTGCTATAGTTCCACTTGTTTATTTTTCTTTTGTTTCCTTGCCTGGGAATGATAGGCCTGATAAAATATTGCTATGAGCAATGTCCGAGATTTTGCTGCCTGTGTTATCTTCTATGATTTTTATCATTTTGTATCTAACACTTAGGTCTTTGCCATTTTGAATTTATCCTTGTGTGTGGTGTAAGAAGGTGATCTAGTGTAATTTTTATGCACAGATCTCTGTCCAATTTTCCCAGCACTGTTATCTTTAGCCCATTGTATGTGCTTACTTCCACTGTTAAAATTTAATTGACTGTAAAGGTGAGGGTTTATTTCTATGCTCTCTATTCTGTTCCATTGATCTAAGTTTCTGTTTTTATGCCAGTACCATGCTATTCTGGTTACTATGGCCTTATAGTACAGTTTGATGTTATGTAGCAAGAATCCTCCAACTTTGTTCATATTTCTCAGGATTGGTGTTGGTATGTGGAGAATTTTGTGGTTCCATTACATTTTTGAAATTATTATTCTGGTTCTGTAAAATATACCATTGGAATCTTGATGAGAATTGCATTACATCTAACAATTGCTTTGGGTAGTATGGTCATTTTAATGATGTTAATTCTTCCTATCCATAAGCACAGTATGTGTTTCTATTTATTTGTATTTTCTTCAGTTTCTTTCTTTAGCATCTTAAAATTTCCCAAGTATAGGCCTTTTATATACTTGGTTAGGTTTATTCCTAGCTATTTTATTCATTTTGAACCAATTGTAAATGGGATTATTTTTAAAATGCAACTGACTTCTAGATATTCATATTGTATCCTGCCGCTTTGCCAAATTCATTTATCAGCTCTAGTATATTCTTGGTGGAACCTTTGTGATTCTCTATGTAAAGTATCATATCATCTGAAAATAAAGATAGTTTTATTTTTCCTTTCCAATAATCTTTTCTTCCCACTTTTATTAATTGTTGCTTGTTTGATGTGATTATTGTGGTTATTGCTATTTTCTTCAATATTATTCCTATTTATTTGCTATTTTTATTTCAAATCTCATAGATTACTCTTTCTTTGTGTTAGTTCATTATGTTTTACTCCTGCCCTTATTTGAGTTTTGAATTTTATTTTTCACTTTATTAGACTATTTCTATTCCTTACTTTTATTATTTTTCCTTTATCCTCTCAAAACCATTTTTCTTTACATCTTACATTTTAATTTCTATTCTAATAATATTCTTATCTGCTTCCCACTTTTATTATTCTTAGGTCATCTGTCATTGTTATTGACCCTGTAATATTTTTCTTCAATTTTGTTCCTATTAGTTTACTATTTTTTTTTTAAAGATTTTATTTCACTATTCTCAGAAAGAGGGGAAGGGAGAGAGGCAGAGAGGGAGAGAGACTTCAATATATGGTTGCATTTCACCTGCCTCCAGCCACAGACCTGACTGGAGACCTGGTTTGCAACCTTGTTATGTGCCCTGGCTGGGGACTCAGACCTGTGACCCTTGGGTTCTCAGACTGGCGCCCCGTCCACTGTGCCACCAGCCAGGGCTTGTTTACTATTTTTTTTTTTTTTTTATTTTATTGTTGTTGTATTACATCATCCCCTTTTTGCTCCCCTCTGTCCCCCTCCCTGTTTACTATTTTTAATTACTTTTCACACCTCATATTATACTCTTCCATTTTATAATCTATTTTGTCATCACCCTTTCCTATGTTATTTATGCATTACATTTTATTGACTCCTTCTGTATTTGTTCATATTCCCTACTCTTATTATTTCTTCTTCCTCTTCCCACTCAAAATCACTTTTCAATTCTTTAGTCATCTTATAATATTCTTAGTCTCTTTCTATCCTTGTGATATTTTTGCTCATTTGCTGTTGGTACTACTGATGAGCATGGGTATTTCTGCTGGCATGAGTTTGGTTTTCTGGGTAGTGTTGTTTTGCTCTACTGGCACTTGTACAATAGCATACAAGACATGGTAAGGGCTCTGACTTAGTCAACCAGCTGGAGGGAAGAGCCCACCAAAGAGCCATTGGTAACTGAAGCTCAAGTACAACAATAGAGCCCACATGAACTGAATAAAGGACACCCCTAGAGCACCCAGATCAGAAGATCAAAGAGACTATACCACCAAGTCCCACAGAACTCCTACTATGAAGGCCATTTCCTGAAAACAAGCAGTCATAGTAGAGCAATTTGAGATACAGAAAGAAACAGAACAAGTCACTGAAGATGGGGACACAAAAACACTAAAAAAAATGAAAAAAAAAAAAGAATGGGGTGTGTATAAGAAAACTTTAGGACAATATGAAACATAACATTTGCATTATAGAAATACCAGAAGGGAAAAAGGAGCAAGAGATAGGAAACATCTTTGAAAAAATGAGAAAAAACTTTCCAAACTTGGTAAGGAAAACAGTCATGCAAGTTTAGAAAGTGCAGCAAGTCCTAATCCAGATGAACTCCTAGAGGCCCACTCCAAGAAACAGCCTAATTGAAATGGCAAAATTTAAAGACAAAGAGCTAATTTTAAAGGCAGCAATGGTTAAACAGCTAGTAACATACAAAGGGGCTCCACATAGCTGTCAGGTGATTTCTCAACTGACACACTATAAGCTAGAGGGATTGGAATAAAATTTTCCAAGGGATGAAAAGCAAGGGCCTGCAACTAGGATTGCTCTATCTAGCAAGGCTCACATTAAAAATGGAAGACAAAATGAGCTTCCCTGACAAAATAAGGCTTAAAGTGTACATCTCCAGCAAGCCAGCACCACAAGAGATGCTAAAGGGATTGCTTTAAGGAGAAGAAATTGAGGAACACAGGTATAAAGGGAAAAATTGCATTGCATAAGTACCTATCAATAATAACCTTAAATGTAAATTAATTAAACACTTCAATTAAAAGGCATAGGGTCTCTGAGTGGTTAAGAAAATAATCCAAAGCCCTGGCTGGTGGCACAGTGGATAAGGAGCCAGCCTGCAAAACCAAAATGTTGCTGGTTCGATTCCCCAGCCAGGGCACGTAACTAGGTTGCAAGCCAGGTCTCCAGGCAGATCTGTAGCTGGAGGCAGGTGAAAGGCAAGCACACATTGATGCCTCTTTCCCTCTCTGCCTCTCTCCCTACCCTCTCTCTGGAAATAATAAAATCTTAAAAAAAGCAAGAAAGAAAGAAAGGGAAAGGGAGGGGAGGGGAGGGAAAAAGAAAGAAAAAGAAAATAATCCACATGCATGTTATCTACAGGAGACCCACCTTGGAATAAAAGATCTACCCAGGCTGAGAGTGAAAAGATAGAAGAAATATTCAAAACAAATGAACATGAAAAAAAGCTATGGTATCAATACTGATATCAGACAAAATAGATTTCAAAACAAAGGCCATAACAAGAGACAAAGATGGTCCCTACATAATACTTGAGGGAGTATTACAAGAAGATATAATCCTTATAATCATATATGCACCCTGAATAGCAGCTATTAAATAATGAATGGGGTAACAGGTCAAGATAGAAATCAAAAAGTATCTGGAGGCAAATGAAAATGAACACACAATAACCCAAAACCTATGGGGCACAGCGAAGGCATTCCTGATAGGAAAGTTCATAGCAATACAGGTGTACCTAGAGAAGATAGAAAAATCTCAAATAAACAACCCAACATACATCTAAAAGAAATAAAGGAATAATAACAAATATCCCAGAGCAAGTAGAAGGAAGGAAATAAGATTAGAGCAGAATTAAATGACATAGCGACTAAAAAATTAATCCAAAGAATCAGTGATTCCTGGAGCTTATTCTTTGAAAAGATAAACAGTACACCCTACTTCCCTACCTTGGGCTGCAGCCTCCAGTTGCTGCTGCTCCTCCCCAACCCTGGGGGACTCTTGCTCTCCCAACCACCCCCTTCTCTCAGTCCCCCTTTCCTTCTCCATGTCCACTCAGAACAGATTCACCTCCATGTCTCTGAATCAAATGCCACTACCAAGATGGAGACACTCCCTTTGGAGCGCAGCCCACCTCCCCAACCAGTCCAATTCTCCTCCTGATATTGTCAACACAGATAATCTGTCAACACCGAAGCTCCAGGATATGTGAACAGATCAGAGGGGGAAATGGAATATGAGGAGATCACTTTGGAAAGGGGTAACTCAGGTATGGGATTCAGCATTGCAGGAGGCACTGACAACCCACACATTGGTTATGATGCATCAATTTTCACCACCAAGATCATTCTTGGTGGGGCTGTGGCCCAGGATGGCTGCCTCAAGGTCAACATAGCATCTTGTTTGTAAGTGAAGTGGATGTGTCAGGGGTGACGCATTCAGCTGCAGTGGGGGCCCTCAAGGAGGCTGACTCCATTATCCACCTCTACATTAAGCACAGGAAGCACCCCGCCCCCTAAGAAATTCATGGAGATCAAGCTCATCAAGGGGACTAAAGGTCTTGGCTTCAGCACTGCAGGGATTGTAGGGAACCTGCACATCCTTGGAGATAATAGCATCTATGTAACCAAGATTATGGAAGGGGTTGCTGCCCACAAGGATGGGAGGTTGCAGATTGGAGATAAGATTTTGGTGGTCAGCAGTGTGGGGCTGGAGGATGTCATACATGAGGATGCCGTGGCAGCCCTGAAGAACATATATGATGTTGTCTACCTAAATGTGGCCAAGCCCAGAAATGCCACATTTCTACATTTCTGACATTTCTAGTGAAATGTTACTACCTGAGTGACAGCTATGCTTCCCCAGACATCACAATCTGTGAGAGCCCTCCAAACCCAAAGATCCCCATGAGCCATCCCATTAATCCCCATGACATTCCTGGTGACTGTTCCTCTTCAGCTTCTCCCTGTCATATAGCTATAATCCCTGCCACTTCCTGTGGCTAGATGGAAAATTAGTCGCCATGGAAGAACTAGAAAATATTGTCAAAAGTCTCCTTCTGAGAAGGCACAAGGCCCAGATGGTTTTATGGCTAATTTTATCAAATCCTCAAGGAATAGATTATTTTTATACTCTCCCTGAGTATGTATGGAAAGATAAAATGTTTCATATTTTATTCAGTTCAAATGGTTACAAAGATAATGTAAAAGAAAGTACAGGCCAATTTTGCTTTTGAATAGAGATGTAAAAGTTTGTAACAACATAGTAGCAAACCAGACATGGCATATTAAAATAATAATGTCACAATGTAGGATTAATTTCAGAAAACCAAAGGTGGGTCTGATTGAAAAAAAAGAAAGATAAAATCAACAAGCCTTTAACCAGATTCATCAAGAAAAAAAAAGAGAGGGCACCCAAATAAAATCAGAAATGAAAGAGAGGTAACATACCACAGAAATACAAAGACTTATATGAAGTTACTATGAGCAACTATGCCAAGAAACAGGACAACTGGAAACTGTAAAATGGATAAATTTCTGGAAATGTATAATGTGCCAAAATTGAATCAGGAAAAACCAGAAACCCCAAAACAGACTGACAACTAGTGCAATTGAAGCAGTAATCAAAATACTCCCAGCACACAAACACCCTGGTCCAGATGGCTTCATAGGTGAATTTTACCAAACATTCAAAGAAGAACTAACATTTATCTTTTCCAAACAGTTCCAAAAAATTCAAAAAGAGGAAAGATTCCCATCTCTTTTCTGAGGCTAGTATTACCTAATTTCAAAACTGGCTAAAGAAACAACAACAACAACAAAATTATAGGCCAATATCTCTGATGACCATAGTTGCTAAAATCCTAAACAAATATTGGCAATGCAGATTCAGCAATACATTAAACATATCCTACACCATAATCAAATGGGATTCATCCCAGGGATGCAAGGATGGTATAACATTTGTAAGTCAGTAAATGTAACACATCACATAAACAAAATGAAAGACAAAAATCACATAATCATATCAATATATGCTGAAAAACCATTTGCCAAAATCCAGCACTCATTTATGATAAAAAATACTCAACAAAGTGGGAGTAGAGGAAGCATACCTCAACATAACAAAGGCCATATACAAGAAACCTACTTTGATCGTCATGCATAATGGACAGGAACTAAAATTGTTTCCCTTAAGATCAGGAACAAGACAAGGCTGCCTTCTTTCACCACTCTTTTTCAATATGGAACTGGAAGTTCTAGTCACAGCAATAAGATAAGGAAAAGAAATAAAAAGCAACCAAATTGGGAAGAGGGAAGTAAAGCCATCATCTGCATTATTTTGCAGATGAAATTGTAGTGTAAATAGAAAACCCAATAGTCTCCATCAAAAATTACTTGCCCTAATAAGTGAATTTGGAAAAAGAGCATGATACAATGTCAATACGCAGTAATTGATGGCATTCGTGTACAACAACAATGAACTATTAGAAAGAGAAACTAAGAGGAAATTTCATTTTCTATAGCAAAAATAAAAATAAAGTACCTAGGAATAAATTTAAACAAGGATATAAAAACCTCTACTTAGAAAACTATAGAACACTGATGAGAGAACTTGAGGAATGGATAAATAAAATGTGCATATTATGAATGAAATATTAATTGCCAATAAAAAGGAACAAAAATACTAATAAATACTCCAAAATGGATGAACCTTGAAAACATGGTAAATGTAAGAAACCGGTCTCAAAAGACCACATATTGTATAATTCTATTTATTTTTATTTATTATTATTTATTATTATTATTTTTTAATTTTATTGTTGTTGTATTACATCCATCGCCTTTTTGCTCCCCTCTGTCCCCCTCCCCACCCACCCATTACCCCCAAAGTCAATCCCACCTGTTGTCCATGTCCATGGTTCCTTTATACTAGGTTCTT
This sequence comes from Noctilio leporinus, assembly GCA_004026585.1. Taxonomy (NCBI): domain Eukaryota; kingdom Metazoa; phylum Chordata; class Mammalia; order Chiroptera; family Noctilionidae; genus Noctilio; species Noctilio leporinus. The sequence goes on from PVIW01005651.1 coordinate 10,124, forward strand.
GTCTAAGCTGCTCTCCTTTCGTGCCTCTGCCTCCCCCCTCCCCCTTACCCCTTTCCCCCTGACCACTGAAGGCCTATTCATTGTATTCATATATTTGGTTCCGTTTTGCTTATTATTAGTTTTGCTCATTATTGTCCCATAATAGGTGAGATTATACGATATTTGTCCTTCACTGACTGGCTTATTTCACTAAGCATAATACTCTCCAGTTCCATCCATGTTGTTGCAAAGGGTACAAGTTCCTTCTTTCTTTCTGCTATATAGAATTCCATTGTGTCAATGTACCAAAGTCTTTTGATCCAATCATCCACTGATGGGCACATAGGCTGTTTTCAGCACATGGTTATTGTAAATAATGCTGCTACGAACATAGGTGTGCATAGGTTCTTATGAATTGGTGTTTCAGGATTCTTTGGGTATAGTCCAAGTAGTGGAATTGCTGGATCAAAAGGCAGTTCCATTTTTAGTTTTTTAAGGAAATCCCATACTGATTTCCACAGTGGCTGCACCAGCCTACATTCCCACCAACAGTGTATGAGGGTTCCCTTTGCCCCACATCCTCGCCAACACTTGTTTGTTGATTTGCTGATGATTGCCATCCTGACAGGTGTGAGGTGGTATCTTATTGTGGTTTTAATTTGCATCTCTCTGGTGACTAGTGATGTTGAGCATTCTTTCCTATGCCTCTGGGCCCTTTGTATATCTTCCTCAGTGAGTTGTCTGTTCAGGTCCTTTGCCCATGTTTTAATTGGGCTGTCTGTCTCCCTGGTGTTGAGTCACATTAGTTCTTTATATATTTTGGAGATGAGACCCTTGTCTGAGGTATCATTGGCAAGTATGTTTTCCCATACAGTTGGTTCCCTTTGAATTTGGCTGATATTTTCTTGAGCTGAACAGAAACTTTTCAATTTGATATAGTCCCATTTGTTGATTCGTTCTTTGATTTCCTTTGTCCTTGGTGAAGTATCAGTAAACATATTTCTGCGTAGGATATCCAAAAGTTTGCTGCCTATATTTTTCTCCAGGACCTTTGTGGTGGCACTGCTTATGCTTAAATCCTTTATCCATCTTGAGTTGATTTTGGTGTATGGTGTAAGTTGGTTGTCTAGTTTCATCTTTTTGCATGTTGCTGTCCAGTTCTCCCAACACCATTTGTTGAAGAGACTGTTTTTACTCCATTGGATGTTCCTTCCCCCTTTGTCAAATATGAGTTGACCATAGAGTCCTGGGTTAATTTCTGGGCTCTCTATTCTGTTCCATTGATCTATATGTCTATTCTTATGCCAGTCCCATGCTGTTTTGATGATAGTAGCCTTGTAGTATTATTTGAAGTCTGGTATTGTAATTCCTCCTACCTTGTTCTTCTTTCTCAAGATTGCTGTGTCTATTCGTGGGCGTTTTGGCTCCATATAAATTATTGAAGTATTTTTTTCTATTTCTGTGAAGTGTGTCATTGGTATTTTAATTGGGATTGCATTGAATATGTAGATTGCTTTGGGTAGTATGGACATTTTAATGATGTTCATTCTTCTCATCCATGAACATGGTATATACTTCCATTTATTTGTATCTTCCTTAATTTATTTCTTCATTGTTCTGTAGTTTTCTGAGTACAGGTCTTTTACTTCCTTAGTTAAGTTGATTCCTAGGTACTTTATTTTTCTTGTTGCTATGGTAAATGGGATTTGTTTTTTGCTTCTATTTCTGTTGTTTCATTATTGGTATACAAAAATGCTGTTGATTTCTGGATATTGACTTCATACCCAGCTATTTTGCTAAATTTGATTATTAGGTTGAGTAAGTATTTGGTGGAGCCTAACGGGTTTTATATGTACACTATCATATCATCTGCAAATAATGACAGTTTGACTTCCTCCTTTTCAATTTGGATAGCGTTGATTCCTTTTTCTTCTCTGATGGCTATAGCTAGAATTTCCAAGACAATGTTGAACAGAAGTGGAGAAAGTGGACAGCCTTGTCTTGTTCCTGATCTTAGGGGGAAAGTTTTCAGTTTTTGTCCATTAAGTATGATGTTGGCCTTTATGATGTTGAGGTATGCTCCCTCTATTCCCATTTTGCTGAGGGTTTTTATCACAAATGGTTGATACACTTTACCAAATGCTTTTTTCAGCACCTATTGATATGATCATATGGTTTTTATCTTTCAATTTGTTGATGTGGTGTATTACATTTATTGATTTATGAATGTTGTACCATCCTTGCATCCTTGGGATGAAACCCACTTGATCATGGTGTATGATCTTTGTAATATACTGCTGAATCCAGTTGGCCAATATTTTGTTGAGAATTTTAGCATCTATGTTCATCAGAGATATTGGCCTGTAGCTTTCTTTCTTACTTGGATCTTGACCTGGTTTGGGGATTAGAATAATATTGGCTTCATAGAAAGAGTTTGGGAGTCTTCCCTCTTCCTGAATTTTTTGGTATAGTTTGAGGAGTTTAGGAGTTAGTTCTTCTTGAAATGTTTGGTAAAATTCACCTGTGTAGCCATCTGGTCCAGGGCTTTTGTGGTTTGGGAGATTTTGGATTACTTCTTTAATTTCACTAGTTGTTATTGGCCTATTGAGGCTTTCTGCTTCTTCTGGGTTCAGTTTTGGTAGATTATACTTTTCCAGAAATGTGTCCATTTCATCCAGGTTGTCATATATATTTTTTGTCATATAGTTATTTGTAGTAATTTCTTACAATCTTTTGTATTTCTGAGGTATCAGTTGTGATTTCCCCTCTGTCAGTTCTGATTCTGTTTATTTGGGTCCCCTCTTTCTTTTTCTTGCTGAGTCTGGATAAGGGCTTGTCAATTTTGTTTATTGTTTCAAAGAACCAGCTCCTGGACCTGTTGATTCTTCGAATTGTAGTTTGAGTCTCTTAAGTTATTTAGTTCTGCTCTGATGGTGATGCTTTCTTTCCTTCTTCTTGTTCTGGGCTTTGTTTGTTGTAGCTTCTCTAGTTCTTGCTGCTTTATGGTTAGGTTGTTTGTATAAGCCTCTTTTGACCTTATTAGGTAGGCCTTTATTGCTATAAATTTCCTCTGCCTTTGCTGTGTCCCATAGGTTTTGGGCTGTTGTGTGTTCATTGTCATTTGTTTCCAGGAGCTTTTTGATTTCATCTTTGATCTCATTGTTGACCCCTTCATTGCTTAAAAGCATGTTATTCAGTCTCCATGAGTTAGAGAATTTTTGTTTTTTTCCCTTGAGATGGGTTTCTAGTTTCAAGCCATTGTGATCTGAGAAGATTCTTTGTATGATTTCAATTTTCCTGTATTTGTGGAGACCTGTCTTGTGACATATTATGTAGTCTATCTTAGAGAATGATCCATGTGCATTTGAAAAGAATGTGTATTTTCCTTCTTTGCAGTGAAAGACTCTGTATACATCATTAGGTCCATTTTCTCTAGAGCGTTGTTCAATGCCGCAACATCTTTGGGGATTTTTTTGTTAGGAAGATCTGTCCATTGTTGATAGTGGGGTATTAAAATCTCCTACCATTAGTGTGTTGCTGTCTCTGTCTTTCTTATAGTCTTCCAGGATTTTCCTTATATTTTTCAGAGCTCCTGTGTTGGGTGTGTATATGTTTATCAGAGTTATTTCTTCTTGATGGGTTGTTCCCTTGAGTATTATGAAATGTCCATCTTTGTCCCTTTTATGTCCTTCATTGTAAAATCTATTTTGTTTGAAATCAATATTGCTACTCCAGCTTTTTTTTTCATGTCCATTTGCTTGATATATAGTTTTCCATCCCTTCACTCTCAATCTGTGTTCATCTTTTGTTCTGAGGTGGGTCTCTTGAAGACAGCATATATGTGGGTCATGTTGTGTTATCCACTCGGCTACCCTATGTCTTTTGATTGGTGCAGTTAATCCATTTACATTTAAGGTGATTATTGATTGATACTTATTCATTGCCATTTTCTCCCTTTGTGTGTGTATTCCTCTTTGGCTTTCTCTGTTTCTTCATTTTATTTGTTTATTTATTTTTATAGCAGACCCTTTAGCATTTCTTGCAATGCTGGTTTGGTAGACATGTATTCTTTCAGTCTTTTTTTGTCTGGGAAGCTCCTTATTTCTCCTTCTATCTTGAATGAGAGCCTTGCTGAGTAGAATGTTCTTGGTTGTAGGCCTTTGTTTACCATGACTTGAAATACTTTTTGCCATTCCCTTCTGGCTTGAATTGTTTCTGTGGAATAATCATTTGATAGCCTTATTGGAGCCCCTTTGTATGTTATTTGTCTTTTCTCTCTTGATGCTTTTAGAAATTTGAAATTTGCCATTTTAATAATAATGTGCCTTGATGTTGGTCTGTTTGGGTTGATCCTCCTTGGGACCCTCTGTGCTTCCTGAACTGGATTAATGTTTTCACTCATCATGTTAGGGAAATTTTCTATCATGACTTTTTTGAACAGGTTTTCCATTCCTTGTTTCTCTTCTCCTTCTGTATCCCTATGATACGGATGTTGTTACATTTCATGTTGTCCTGCAGCTCTCTTAACTCCTCTTCAGTCTTATTCAGCCTTTTTTTATTCTCTTGTACTGTCTTGGAGTATTTGTCTACATTATCCTCCAACTCGCTGATCCGATCCTCTGCTTCCTCTAAGCTACTGCTGATTCCTTGTATTGTATTCTTCAATTCAGAAATTGTATTCTTCATTTCCTCCTGGTACTTATTGATAGTTTCCATGTCCTTTTTCATGCTGTTGTACTTCTCAGTAAGTTACTTGTAACTTCCCTGGAGTTCTTTGTAGTTCTCCTGAAGATGTTTATAGTTTTCTTTGATGTGACTGAGCTCACTGAGCTTTTCTGTCATCATTCTTTTGAATTCCTTATCTCATAGTTCAGGTGCCTCTGTTTCATTTTTTGGTCTTTCTGGGGATTCTTCCTTACCTTTTGGTGATGGACTGATTTATTTTCCCCCATTTTCGGTGTCTGTTCTTGCTTGTTTTTTTTTATTTATTTGTTTTTGCCTTTGGTTAACCTGCTTTGCTTCCTTGCCTTAGTTGAGCACCCTTCTGTGATAGGAGATTTATAGAGTTCAATGTTGCAGTTTCCCAGATTTTCTCCACTTGCTGTTCTTGGTGTGTCCTTTATTTGGGCTGTCTGGTTGTATTCTGGACCTGTTTGCTTTTAGGAGAAAAAACAAAAAACAAAATACAAAACAAAAAAAAAAAATGGAAAAAAGAAATAAAAATGATAATAATAATAATAAGAAAGGATTTAGATGGCTGTGCATCCTTAATAGTTCCTGATTTGTCCAGCAGGAGCCTGGACCTGTGGGCTTTTAGCAGAGAAAAAAAAAAAGAAAAAAGGCAGCAAGTCACAAGACAAAGAGGAATCAATATTAATAAAGAAAGGATTTAGGTGTCTGTTCACCCTTTATGGTCTGTTTGGTCCAGGTGGAGCCAGAACCAGTGGGCTTTATCAGGAAGAAAAGAAAAAAAAAAAAAAAAAAAAAAAAAAAAAGGGAGAAAGTCACAAGACAAAGAGAAATCAATATTAATAAAGAAAGGGTTTAGGTGTCTGTTCACCCTTTATGATCTCCCTTGGTCCAGGTGGAGCTAGAACCTGTGGGCTTTAACAGGAAGGAAAGAAAAAAAGAAAGAAAGAAAGAAAAAGGAAGGAAGAAAAGAATAAAGAAAGGGTTTAGGTGGCTGGCGAAGGGAGGAATACTTAGATTGAGGACTGGGAATGCGTTGTAGCCAGAGAGTGTGTAGACTTTAATTCAACAGTAGGGGCAGTGTCTTGGGTATTTAGGTGGATTGAGGTATGGGGGGATTAGGAATATATGAGAAGTAACTTTTGTAAAGGATATGTTGGGGATTGATAGTTCATATAGCTTTCGGTATAACTCAGGTGCTTGAGATTAGCAGCAATCCCTTTCCTGAGGCTCCCTCTTTTTCTTGGTCAGGTCTTTGCAGTCTATAGTCTGCCAGTCTTGGCGTGTGGCAGGGCCTCTGATTGTCACAGTCAGGGCTGATTCTGAGTGTCTGACCCCAGTTAGGGTGGGCCTTCCACAGCCTGGCTGGGTTTTAGGGCTGCTGGTATTCTGGAACCCACAGGGTGTCCCCTCCCACTCCTGGTGTAGGTTCCTGTCCTTGAGGAGCACCCAGCACCCCTGCAGGGCAGCCCACAACCTCGCTGGTCCCTGCTATGACTGGCCCCGCCCTCACAGTTCCTGGAGGAGGCTGCCCCCATCTGTCAACAGTGCCCCGCGTCTGCCAACACTGCCCAGCTCCCCTGGGGCTAGCGCCAATCCTCCAAGCCAATCAGCTCTCTGAGGAGTCCTTTATGCGGCCTCTGTGTTGAGCCCCTCCCAGGTGTGGGTGGTGCGGTGTTTGTCTTGGGCAATGGGCGGGTCAGTTGCCCCTGCTAGTAGTTCCTGGCTCGCAGTTTGGAGTTTCTGTGGTGCCTGGGGGTCTGTGTGGTTGCACAGGGCTGGGCCTCCCCCCTCACAGGGATTTCAAGCTGCTGTTTCCCCCTACTGCCCCAGCAGCACCGTTTTCGGCCTTCTTGCCGCCCTGGCCGGTGCACTTCCCTGTTCCCCAGCTCCAGCTCCCCGCAGGACTCTTCTCCTCCACCTCTAGCCCCATGAGGAGCTTCCTCTTCCTGTTGCAGGAGCGAGTCTCTCACACAGTCCCTCCCCTGTAGGAGTTCAATTCCTCGTTCCCTATGGCATTTGCCCTCGCTACCCACACTTCACTGCTCATATTTCTAGTCACCAGGGAGCCCGGAGCTGGCCTCAGTCAAACGCACCCCTCTGGGCAGAGCCTCCACTGCCCAGAGCCGACCTCGGCCCACTGGCAGGTCAGTTGGGAACCGGCTCACCTACTCTTCTGCTGGTCTCCTCTGCCTCTGGGCTGTGCTCCCCTGTGTCCAGATGCTGACTGCTCCAATTCTTAGGGTCCTGAAGACGTCTCACGCTCCCTATCCTGTCCTCTAGCTGCTCTGGTACTCGAGAACACCATCGGTACTCGAGAACACCATCAGCACTGCTCTCTACTCTGTCGCCATCTTTCCTCCCTATAATTCTATTTTTATTAACTACTCAGGATTGGCAAATCTATAGAGACAGAAGGTAAATCTGTGGCTACCAGTGCTGAGGTAGTGCTGGGAGGAATGGGCAGTGACTGCTGATGAGTATGAAGTTTCTTTATGGAGTAATTAAATGTTCTAAAATTAGTGGTAATAGTAGATCAACTTGGTGAATATATTAAAAGCCATTGAATTGTGTATTTAAAATGAGTGTATTATATGGCATGTTTACCTTAATAAAGCTTTAAAATTCTGGTTATAATAAGTCATTTGTCATAAAATATGTATAGTTGATCCATATTATGGAAAAATTGTCCACAAACTGTAATCCATGGGTCAAATGTAGTTTGCAGCTTGTTTTTATAAGTAAAGTTGTATTAGGACATAGTAATATTTATTCATTTACCCTCTGTCATTTGTAGCTACCTTTGCAGAGTTGGGTGGTAGTGACAGAGATGTTCTAGTCTATAAAGTGTAAAATATTTATTATTTAGCTCTTTGCAGAAAGAGTGCCAAATTCTGCCATGGAATAAGAAGTTGTATTTATCTTTACTTTTATTTTTTAAGAAGTGGTGTTTGCCCCACATATGAATGGAAATATGGTTCTTAACTTGGCCTGTATGATTTACTTTGCTTAGGATGAAATTCTCAAGGTCCATCCAGGTTGTCACAAATGGCAATATTTCATCTTTTCTTATGGTTGAATAGGATTCCAAATATTTTTAATCTAGTCATCTATTGAAGGACATTTTAATTGTTTTCATGTCTTGGTCACCAAGAAGAATACTGCAATGAACATAGTGGTGACTACACATTTTGGTTAATATTTTCAAAAATTTCAGGTAGATAAACTCATAGGTGGGTATAAAACTGAATGAAGCAAATGAACAAACAAAAACAAAAACTAATTTGACTTTGGGTAGTGGGCACACAATGCATTACACAGGTGATGTAATATAGAAATGTACACCTGAAACATGTATAATCTTATTAAATAATGCCATCCCAATAAAGTTAATTGAAAAATTAAAAAGTTATGTGAAAAGAGAAAAATAGAAGTGGTATTTAAAAGAAGTGGGATAGATCTATATTTCCAATATAAATACTCTCAGAAACTGCGTTAAGTGAAAGAAAGTTGAGAACACTATATACACTAATGTTCTTTATGTGTAAAAAATACAACAAACATCCAACCCACTAACAAAAAACTATAGAATCTAATAGGTACTTGCAGTCTTATATAAATTCATGGAACAAGTTCTGGAAAGATAGGCAGCAATCTAATATCTCTGGGGAGAGCATTGGATTTTTGGAATGGTAGTCAAGGTGTACGCTAATCTTATTTTAAATATTTTTACAAAGAAAAGTGTATGTCACATAAAAATATAACCATACATTATAGATATTTTTTATCTTTTTCAGAGCTAAGAATGATCAAGTTCTGTTAGAAACTGTGAGTATAGCACTCTCAGGTTGAAACTGTACTTTGCTCTTGTTAACAGAGTCTAGAAATTGTCAGAAACCATAGTCTTAAGTAAAGATCCAATGCTTATTCAACTTATTCAGGATTTCTGGAAAGCTTTGTTCATATTTTGATTTTACTATAATTTATTATCACTCAGAAATGTTTCAGTTATGAAATATTGAATTGTAATATCCCTCAGCCTTTTAAACTTCTGGTTCCTTCACCTATTTTTGCCTCAATTCCAACTTCACGTTACAGATTAGTACCAGTGGTTTTTTATTTTTATGAGTTAATGAGGTCTCTCTTACTTTAATAATTATGTACCCAAATAAGTTCTCTTTATTGAAAAGTTTGCTTTTTATTATTACTAAAGTAATGATGTTTGTTTTTAGAAATGCCAACAGGTAGAAAATGATTTCCAAATTTTATCAGAGGAGAAATTGATCCTGGAAAATGAACTACAAAAGTTGAGAAATAAAGAGGTTAGTTAAATTTTAGTAACTGAAAATGATATACAGTACTTAAAGTACTTTATTATTTAAGGATAGGAGTGAAATATACATTTAAATGTTTTATTACACATTTTCAATGTTAGTATTGATAACACCTATGTTTCAAAAATGTAAAATAATCCTGTATTTAAATTATGATATTAGCTATAAAAACCAAAGGATGCTATGAAATACAAGGTAAATTTTAAACATTCTGAAAGACAATTCTAGGCCAAATATTGAACTTCATTAAAACGTCAATCAACTAGGGGTTTCAAATACACTTTAAATGCATTTTATTGCATTTTTCAATTATATAATGTGTGTCCCAGCTTAATATATCAAGTAGAGTGGATCATGTATATAGGATAAAATATGTTTCCTAATTTTTCTTCTTTGCCAGGTTTATAAAGCTTATAAATTTCAAACTGTAGGAAACATTGATTAGAAGCAAAATTTTAACTTCTTAAAACCATAAGATGTACATTTCAATATAAAATTAAGGAAAACTATCTTTTTTGAATGCACTAATTTTGGTTACCCAATACTTCTTTCTTACTAAAGGCAAAGAGGAAATAGTACCAGGAAATTTTTTGCTTCATCAGTTAGAGAAGCAGACAGGTAGGTATCAAATAATAAATTCAGAGCAGTCACACACAATTAGGAATAGTTGCATTTAGGTATAGTTCCAAGTAGGAATAGAAGATTTAAAAATAAATAGTAAATTATTGTTATTAAATAAATAGTAATTAATAAATAATTGTGTAGTCTGGCCAAGTGTAAATATTTTGCAATATTTAATCAGTCACCATTAGATTGACATTAAGAAAAACTTGGAAGCAGTCTTGTAGTGAAGATGAACCTTGTGCTCACCTCCTCCTTCTACCACATCAGAATTACAATTACACTACAGAACAGCAATCATTCAGAACTGCCTGAAGCCTAGCTGAACAGAAAGTCTGTAACTAAGGATATATAGAAAAAGCCACATGGATACTGGTTGGAAGAGTGGAGATACAGAATGGGTTGGTCTCAAACCCATGTGTTGGTGGCTAAATGTTAGGAGAGATGTCTCAGATGCGGAGGTCTCCACTGAGGAGTAAGAGGTCCCAGTCCCATCCTGGCATTCTCAGCTCAAGGTTCCAGTGCCAGGAAGAGAAGTCCCTATAACCTCTGGCTGTGAAAGCCAGTGGGGATTGTGGCTGAGGGACACCAGAGACTGCTTGAGTCCCAGGTGTTTCTTTTAAAAGGTCTGTGCATGGATTTACAAGGACTCATTTGCTTTGAGCTCTAGCACTGATACAGTAATTCAAAGAACATCAGGTACGTATGGAGAGGAACTGAATTATCTAGGGATGGAAAGGCAGCCTTCTCCCAGACAAGCACTGGCAGGGGTCAGTGTTTCTTTGCTAAGCCTTCCCTGCACAGAGCCAGCATGCATATCTGAATTTCCATTAAACTGGCTAACATTGTTCTCTCTGCTCTGATAATACTCCGAGATCCCACCTCATCCAATTTGCAGACCTTATCAAAGTACTTTTTTATACAAATGGCCTGTCTTAGCTCATGCTGTGGGTATTTTTTTAAATCCCTCAAGTAAGTAGTATCTGCCCTTGAGGTGCCTTGGACTTTCTGCTAAGTGGCCCCAGGTTCAGCACTAGCAGCAGCTGGTCTTGGTTCACAGTTTAACCTCCCCTGGGTACCTCTAAGCTCAGTGTAAGTAGCAGCTGTCTGCAGATTGTTTTCTAACTCATACCTGTTGTCTCCAGAAAGGGCACAGGTGGCAGCTGATCTTAGCCTGTATCTCCTTGGTGGCCTCAGAGCCATCACATTCAGTGGAGAGCTTCAGACCTTTATGAAGCACCACCCAACTATTTCCACAAGCTATACCCTTAAAAAAATATTTTATTAATTTTTTGAGAGAAGGGAAGGAAAGGAGGAAGACAGGGAGAGAAACAACAGTGTCAATGTATGGTTGCTTTTCATCTGCCTCCAGCTAAGGATCTGGCTGGAGACCTGGCTTGCAACCTGGTTGTGTGCCCTAACTTTCCCCAGTGGCCTTTGGGTTCACAGGTTGGTGCCTATCCACTGAGCCACCATTCAGGGCAAACAAGCTATAGATGTTGCAGATTCATCTGTAATCAGAGCCATGCTAAAGCCAGTTTTGCTCTATGAGGTCAGCTGCTGCACAGCAGATCCTTCATAGTAGTTGTGGTAAGTCCTTGCTGCCAATTGGACTGAAGATAAATATTTCCCACTGATGTGCCATCACCAATAAAGGCTTAACTACAACAGGATGGTGCACATAGCCCATATGGTGGTGGTGGATAAGCATGCACCTGCAGTACCCAAATAAGGTCCTGTCACCTTATTAGAACACCTACATAAAGCCATTCTACCAAGACTGGGGTTTGTAGCAGCTTTATGTATTACATAGAAACAAACATAGGAAGGCAGCCAAAATGAGGAGATAAAACATGTTTCACATGAAAGAACAGAACAAAACTCTAGGAAAAAAGAAACTAAACAAAATGGAGACAAGAGATATACCTGATTCAGAGTTCAAAACACTGGTTACAAGGATGCTTAATGATCCTAGTTAGAATATCACCAAAGAGATAAAAAGTATAAAAATGGAGATAGACAACATAAAAAAGAGCCAGTCATAAATGAATAATACAATAACTGAAATGAAGACTACATTACAGGAAAATCAATAGGAGAGTACCTGAAGTAGAGGATCAAATCAATGATTTGGAAGTAAGGAAGTGGAAAATGCCCAACACAAACAGCAAAATGAAAATTTACTCTAAAAAAGGGAAGGTTTAGATAGCCTCTGGGACAATTTCAAGTGTCCCAACAATTAGCATCCTGGGTTACCAGAGGAGAAGAGAAAGAGCAAGGAATTGAAAATGCATTAGAAAAAATAAAGATGGAAAACTTTCTTAACCTGTGAAGGAAAAAGGAAAAAGGTACATGTCCAGGAAGGAGAGTCCCAAACAAGATGTACCCAAAGAGGCCCACACTAAGACACATCATAATTAAAATGGCAAAAGGTAAAGAGAAAATACTAAAAGCATGAGGAAGACAATTAGGTACCTACAAAAGAGCTTGCATAAGAGTGTCACCTGACTTCTCAACAGAAACATTTCAGGCCAGAAGGGATTGGTATGAAGTATTTAAAGTGATGAAAAACAAGGACCTACTGTTCTACTCAGCAAGTCTTTCATTAGAAATTGAAGGTGAAAAAAAAAATTTCAAAATAAGGAAAATCAGAAAGAGTTTATTACACTTAACCAGTATGGCAAAAAATGTTAGAGTTTTCTTTAAGAAAAAGAAAGAAAAAAGGAGATACATACTTAGAAAGAATAAAATGACAATGAATACCTATCAATAATCATTTAAAAAATAAATGGATTAAATGCTCCAGTCAAAAGACATATGGTCGCTGAATGGGCAACAAAACAAGACCCTTACATATGGTGATTACAAGACACCCATCTCTGAATCAAAGACACACAGAGACTGAAAGTAAAGGGAAGAAGAGGGCCAAAATGGTGTCAGAGTAGTTGGAAGCTACATTCACCTTCTTCCTGGACTAAATTAGAATTATACCTAAATTACAGAAGAATCATTCTGAATAGCCAACTAAAGCTGACTTGAACAGGAGCCATATAACCAAGGACTTACAGGAGAAGCCACGTTGAGACTGGTTGGAAGGAAGGAGATGAAAAAAAGGGTGGCTCCACTCCTAAGGGCAATGGCTAAGGTGATGGAGGGATATCTCAGCTGTGAGGGGTGTCCCCTGAGAAGTGTGGGACCTAAATTCCAAGCAGAAGTCCCCAGTTCAGAGCACTAGAGCCAGAAAGAAGTACCCACATAACATCTGGCCATAAGAAGCAGTAGGGATTCTGTGTTTGAGGGAGAGACAAGAGTACACTGGAGACACAGATATCTTCTTAAAGGACCAGCACACAACATTTTGTTCATATATATTCTAGGATTCTGCATAGGGAAGGCAGAGTGGACTAGGGTCTCCTGAGGAGAATCTGTTGTTTGTGTCTCTGGGGAGGGAGCTGAAGGGACACCTGTGCTGATTCATTCTCTGATTCCATAGGCACCATCTATCTTGAGCAGAGCACTTCCCTCCCTGTTGTAACATATTAGGAGAAAGCAACACATCCTTTGGACTCCCTCTTGGCCCAATCTGTGTAGCTTACACCCGCCTGAGGAGTATAGTCAGGCTATTTCAGTGACTGAGCCTTACAGGCAGCTGGCAGGCTGAGGAAGGCAAAGGCAGATCTCATTAGGGTGCTTTGGGACATTTGCTGGCCTACTTCTGGGCCAAGTACTATTAACAGCTGGCCTTATACAGCTTGGCTCTGCCTGTGCACCTCTAGGCTTAGCAGAAGCAGCCACAAGCTATGAATCACTTGTCGCTCCAAACCGATTGCTGAAGGCCAGCCACAGCAAGTGTCTTACACTGAACTTTACCCGAGTCCCTTCCAAGAGGCCCAGAATGAACATATCAGGTGGCAGCTTCAGACAACATCAGAGTAAGATCCTATAAGCTTCACAAGTGGCATATCCAAAGGTGTTTCTTAGCAGGCACAAAAATCTGCTGAGGCAAATTCTGCTTCATATGGTCAGCACCTGCACAGAAGCTCACACAATTTTATTGGGGTTGAGCCTCACAGCCAGCTTGAAGGGTGGTCCTATGAACAAATGGGCCAATAGCAGTCAAGACTCAATTATAATGGGAGAGCCCACATAACCTGCACAAGGAATATTCCTGGAGTAGCAACCTCAGGTGATTGAGACTATACCACTTAACCTCACAGGACACCTACTATGTAAGGCCCCATAAGGACTGGGATTCATAGCACAAAATGGTAGCCAAAATGGGGAGAAACAGACCTCAAGTGAAAGAACAGGAGAAATCACCAGGAAAAGAATTAAATGAAATGCAGGACACAATTTATCCAATAGAAAGTTCAAAGTAATGGTTATAAGGATGCTCAACAGTATGAAAAATCTCATTGAAACAAAAAAAGACTACAAAACTGAAGTGAAGAATACACTGGAAGAAATAAACAGATTGGATGAAGCAGAAGATTGAATCAGCAATTTGTAAGACAAAGTAAAAATAAACACCCAATCTGAGGAGCAAAAAGAAAAACAACTTTAAAGATAGTTTAAGGGATTTTTGGACAACCAGAAGTATAACATCTACATCATAAGGGTACCTTAAGGAGAGAGAATGAGCGAGCAAGTGATTGAGAACCTATTTGAACAAAATAGTGGCCAAAAACATCCAGAAACTTATGAAGAAAAAAAACAAGTCTGGGAAGTACAGAGGGTCCTACACTAGATGGCTTCAAAGAGGGTGATGCCAACATATATAATTAAAATGGCAAAGATTATTAAAGACAAAGAGAGAATCTTAAAAGCAGCAAGAGAAATACAGTTAGCTATATACAAGGGAGCTCCCATTAGACTGTTGGATGATTTCTCAACTGAAACATTTCAGGCCAGAAGGGATTGACATGAAATATTTAAAGTAATGAAGCCCTGGCTGGTAGCACAGTGGATAAGGTGCTGGCCTGCAAACCTGAAGGTCGCTGGTTTGATTCCCCAGCCCAGGCACATAACCAGGTTGCAAGCCAGGTCTCCAGCCAGGTCTGTGGCTGGAGGTAGGTGAAAGGCAACCATACATTGATGTCTCTCTCCCTCTCTGCCTCTCTCCCTTCTTCCCTCTCTGGAAATAATAAATAAAATCTTAAAAATATAAACTAATGAAAAGTGAGAACCTACAACCAATATTGCTCTTTAAAACAAGGCTATCATTGAAAATTGAAAGAGAAATAAAGTGACTCCCAGACAAGAAAAGAATAAGGGCCTTTATTATAACCAAAGCAGTATTGCAAAATATGTTAAGGGACCTGCTTGAAGAAGAAAGAAAAAGGAGAGGGAGGAGAAAAAGATAAAAGAAGGAGGAAAGAGATTCCACTGGACACAATAAAATCAGAAATGAAAGAGAAGTAACAACTGACAACAGAGTAATACAAAGAATTGTAAGAAAATATTATGAGCAACTACATGTCAACTAATTGGACAATGTGGACAAAATGGATAAATTTCTAGAAACATACAGTCTTCCAAAACAGAATCAGGAAAAATCAGAGATTCTGAATAGACAGATTAAAACCAGTGAAGTTCAATCAGTAATTTTTAAAAACCTTCCAACAAACAAGTCACAGTTGAATTTCACCAAACTTTCAAAGAAGAACTAACACCCATTTTTTTCCCTCAAAATATTCCAAAAATTCAAGAGGAAGGAAGAATCCCAAATTCATTTTATGGGCCAACATTATCCTAATTCCAAAGCCAGATAAAG
The DNA here is from genome assembly GCA_004026585.1 of Noctilio leporinus. Lineage (NCBI taxonomy): Eukaryota > Metazoa > Chordata > Mammalia > Chiroptera > Noctilionidae > Noctilio > Noctilio leporinus. Next base: position 25,520 of record PVIW01005651.1, read on the forward strand.
ACACTATAAAGAAAGAAAATTATAGGCCAATGTCCCTGATGAACATAGATGCTAAAATCCTTGACAAAATATTAGTAAATCAGATCCATCAATACATTAAATAAGTCATACAACATGATCATGTGGGATTTATTATAGAGGATTCAAGGTTGATAAAGTACTTGCAAATCAAAAAGCACAACACACGAGGCACAGAAAATGAAGGAAAAAATACCCACACAATCATATCATGCATACAGTAAGCATTTGTTGAAAGTCAGCACCTATTTAGTATGATAAAAACTTTCAGTGAAATGAGAAAAGAGGGAACATATCTCAGTGTAATGAAAAACCAATAGCCAATATCAGACACAATGGGAATCAACTAGGAACACTTCTCTAAACATTGAGAACAAGTGAGGGGTTTCTGCTTTCACCAGTTTTATTCAGCATAGTACTGGAAGTCATAACAACAGCAGTTACACAAAAGGAAGTAAAAGGCATTTATATGGGAAAGGAAGAAGTAAGTGGTCAGTATTTACAGATAAAATGACACTTTATATAAAGGATCCTAAAGGTTCTACCAAGAAACTTCTGGAAATAGTAAATGAACTCAGTGAAATTAGCAGGTTACAAAATAATTATTCAGATATTGGTTGTATATTTATAAACCAATAATGAACTATCAGGGATATGAGAAAACAATCCCATTCAGAATTCCTTCAGAAAGAATTAAATACCTAAGAAATTTAAGGTTGTAAAAGATTTGTAATCAGAAAACTTTAAACACTGAAGAAAGAAATTGAAGAAAAAACAAATAAGTGGAGGTATACATTACCATGTTAATGGGTAGGAAGAGTTAACATAATTAAAAATTTTATACTATCTAAAGTAACCTATAGATTCAGCTTAATTCCTATCAAGATACCAATAGCATTTTTTCACCGAAGAACAAATATGCCAAAAATTTATATGGAATCACAAAACCCTAGCAAAATATATCTTGAAAAATGGGATGGATGTAATACAACAACAATAAAAAAAAAAAAAAAAAGATATCTTGAAAAAGAGCAAAGTTGAAGGGATCATGCTATCAGATACCAAACTACACTATACATCCATAATAATCAAAACAGCACGGTAGTGGCATAAAAACAGAAATAAGGATCAATAAACAGAATGGAAAGCCCAGAAATAAACCTATGCCTTTGTAGTAAATATTTGACAGGCAAAAATATACATTGGGGTAAAGATAGTCTATTTAATAATTGGTGTTGAAATATTGGATAGATATATGTGAAATAAACTAGATCACCTTCTTATGCCATATACAAGAATAAATTTAAAGTGGATTAAAGACTTAAGTTAGACTCAAAAGAATATGTATAAATGACTCCTGGACATGGACAACAGTGTAGGAATTGGCTGTGGGAGTAGGAGGTGGGATGGGCAAAGGAAGGCAATAGGAAACAAATTGAGACAACTATAATATAATAATGATAAAAAATACTGTTTATAAACTGATTATCATGAATAACATGAAATAAAGTAAAACAAATTTAAAACCAAAAATCTTACAAGAAAACATAAGCAATAAAATCTTAAATATTTCTTGTTGCAATATTTTTTCTGATATATATCCTCATGCAAGGGAAACAAAATAAATAACCGGGACTTCTTGAAACTGAAAAGTTTGTGCATAGAAAAGGAAACCATCAAGAAAATGAAAAGGGGACCCACTGAATGAGAACATATATTAGCTGGTACATCTGATGAGTGTTTACTGTTGAAGATTTATAAAGAACTTATAAAAATCAATTCCAAAAAAAAAAAAAAAATGGGCAAAGTTCCTGAATAGACACTTCACAGAGGATGTACCCATGACTAGTAGGCACATGTAAAGATTCTTAATGTCACCAATCACCAAAAAAATACAAGTTAAAACCACAATAACATGTCACTTCACATCAGTCAGAATGGCTATCATCAATACATCAACAAAAAATAAATGTAGGGGATGAGGAGGAAAGGTAATCCTCCTGTACTGTTGGTGGGAGTGAGATTGGTGAAGCCACCTGGAAAGGTATATGGAGTTCCCTCAAACAATAAAAATGAATGCTTCAAAAATTTATATGGAGCCAAAAACAACTCAAAAGAGCCACAGGAAACTTGATGAAGAAGGACAAAATAAGAGGAATCACAATACTGGACATCAAAATGTATTACAAGGCCATGGTAATCAAAACAGTCTGATACTAGCATAAGAATAGACAAATAGACTGATGGAATGGAATAGAGAACCCAGAAATTAACCCAGGACTCTATGGTCAATTAATATTTGACAGAGGCGGAAGGAACGTAAAATAGAGAGAAAGTAGCCTCATTAACAAGTGGTGTTGGGAGAACTCGACAGGGACATGCAAAATAAATAAATAAATAAAATAAAACTAGACCACCAATTTACACCATACACCAGAATGAACTCAAGATGGATAAAAAAGACTTAAACAGGCCATGCTACCATAAAAGTTCTAGAGGAAAATATGAAAAGTAAAATTTCAGATATCCCATGCAGTAATATTTTCACTGATATTTCTCCCAGGGCAAGGGAAATAAAGGAAAAAATAAACAGATGGGACTATATCAAAATAAAAAGTTTCTGCTCAGCTAAAGAAAACATGAACAAAATTAGAAGGGAACCACTATGAGAAACCTGAAGCCAGCATCATACTTAATGGACAAAAACTAAAAGGTTTCCCCCTGAGGTCAGGAACAAGACAAAGCTGTCCACTTTCTCTACTTCTGTTCAACATTGTCTTGGAAGTTCTAGCCATAGCCATCAGAGAAGTAAAAGGAATCAAAGGTATCCAAATTGGAAAGGAGGAAGTCAAACTGTCATTATTTGCAGATGACATGATAGTGTACATGCAAAACCCGATAGGCTCCACCAAAAACTTACTTGACCTAATAAGCAAATTTAGCAAAATAGCTGGGTATAAAGTCAATATCCAGAAATCAAAAGCATGTTTGTATACCAATAATGAAACATCAGAAATAGAAGTGAGAAAACAAATCCCATTTACCATAGCAACAAGAAAAATAAAGTACCTAGGAATAAATTTAACTAAGGAGGTAAAAGACCTGTACTCAGAAAATTACGGGACATTGAAGAAAAAAATCAAGGAAGATACAAAAAATAGAAGCATATACCATGTTCATGGATAGAAAGAATTAATGTCATTAAACGTCCATACTACCCAAAGCAATCTACAGATTCAATGCAATCCCAATTAAAATACCAATGGCAGACTTCACAGAAATAGAAAAAAATACTTCAAAAATTTATATGGAGCCAAAAATGCCCATGAATAGCCACAGCAATCTTGAGAAAGATCAAGGTAGGAGGAATCACAATACCAGACATCAAACAATACTACAAGGCTACTATCATCAAAACTGTCTAGTACTCACATAAGATTAGACATATAGATCAATGGAACAGAATAAAGAGCCCAGAAAGAAACCCAGAACTCTATGGTCAATTAATATATGACAAAGGGGGAAGGAACATAAAATAGAGTAAAAACAGTCTCTTCAACAAGTAGTGTTGGGAGAACTGGACAGCAACATGCAAAAAGATAAAACTAGACCACCAACTTACACCATACACCAAAATAAACTCAAGATGGATAAAGGATTTAAACATAAGCAGTGCCACCATAAAGGTCCTGGAGAAAAATATAGGCAGTAAAATTTTTGATGTCCTACACTGAAATATGTTTACTGATACTTCACCAAGGGCAAAGGAAATAAAAGAACAAATCAACAAATGGGACTCTATCGAACTGAAAAGTTTTTGTTCAGCTGAAAAAAACACCAGCAAAATTCAAAGGGAACCAACTGTATGGGAAAACATAATTGCCAATGATACCTCAAACAAGGGTTTGATCTCCAAAATAAATAAAGAACTAATGCGACTCAACACCAGGGAGTCAGACAGCCCAATTAAAAAATGGGCAAAGGACCTGAACAGACAACTCACTGAGGAAGATATACAAAGGGCCCAGAGGCATATGAAAGAATGCTCAACATCACTAGTCATTAGAGAGATGCAAATTAAAATCACAATAAGATACCACCTCACCCCTGTCAGAATGGCAATCATCAACAAATCAACAAACAGCAAGTGTTGGCGAGGATATGGGGCAAAGGGAACCCTGGTGCACTGTTGGTGGGAATGCAGGCTGGTGCAGCCACTATGGAAAACAGTATGGAATTTCCTTAAAAAACTCAAAATGGAATTGCCTTTGATCCAGCAATTGCACTACTAGGACTATACCCAAAGAATCCTGAAACACCAATTCATAAGAACCTATGTACACCTATGTTCATAGCAGCACTATTTACAATAGCCAAGTGCTGAAAACAGTCTAGGTGCCCATCAGTCGATGATTGAATCAAAAAACTTTGGTACATTTACACAATGGAATTCTATATTGCAGAAAGAAAGAAGGAACTCCTACTCTTTGCAACAACATGGATGGAACTAGAAAGCATTATACTTAGTGAAATAAGCCAGTCAGTGAAGAACAGATACCATATGATTTCACCCATTACAGGACAATAATGAACAAAACTAACAACAAGCAAAACAGAACCAGATATATGAATACAGTGAATAGGCCTACAGTGGGAGGAAGAAGGAGTGTGGGGGGACAGGGGAGGAAAAGGTAAGGAAGGGAAACAGTTTAGACAAGAACCTAGTATGGAGGAACCATGGACCTGGTCAACAAGTGGGAATGACTTTGTGGGGGAGTGGGTGGGTGGTGAAGAGGACAGAGGGGAGCAAAAAGGGGATGGATGTAATACAGCAACAATAAAATTAAATTAAGAAATCAAAGGGGAACCACTGTATGGGAAAACATATTTGCAAATGATAACTTAGACAAGGGTTTGATCCCCAAAATATATAAAGAACTTATACAACTCAATGCCAGGAAGACTGACAACCCAATTAAAAAATGGGTCAAGGACCTAAACAGACACTTCTCTGAGGAAGACATACAAAGGGCCCATAGGCATATAAAGGCATGCTCAACATCATTAGCCATCACAGAAATGCAAATTAAAACCACATTGAGAAACTACCTCACAGCTGTCAGAATGGCCATCATCAACAAATTAACAAACAACAAGTGCTGGCGAGGATGTGGAGAAAAGGGAACATTAATTAGTGCACTGCTGGTGAGGATGCAGACTGGTACAGCCACTTGGAAAACAGTATGAAACTTCTTCAAAATAATAAAAATAGAACTGCCTTTTGATCTAGTGATTCCACTGCTAGGATTGTACCCAAAGAAACACCAATTCAGAAGAACCTATGCACCCCTATGTTTATAGCAGCACTATTCATAATAGCCAAGTGCTGGAAATAGCCTAAGTGCCCAGCAATGGATGAATGGCTCAAAAAATTTTGGTACATTTACACAATGGAATACTACATGGTAGAAAGAAAGAAGGAACTCCTACCTTTTGCAATATCATGATTGGGACTATAGAGTATTATGATTAGTTAAATAAGGCAGACAGCAAAAGACAAATACCATATGATTTCACTCAGTACAGGAAACCAATGAATAAAACAAGCAGATGAGCAGAATAAAATCAGAGACATGGATCAAGGAGCAGAATGAAGATGACCAGAGGGGTGGGAGGAGGGGAAGAGGAGGGAAAGAAGGGAAGGGTTTAGTCAAGGAGCTAGTATGAGTGACCCATGGACATGGAAAACAAGGAGGAGATTTAATGTAGGAGGAGGATGGGGTGGGTGGGGCAGGGAGGAGCAATGGGAGGAAATGAAACAATTGTAATACAACAATAAGAAATTAATAAAACTTATAGTAAAATAGAAAAGACCAAAAATACATAAATAAACAAAATGGAACTATCTTATGACAGCAATCTGCTTCTGGAAATTTATCCATAAAAACCTGAAACACTAATTCAAAAGAATGTATGCATGCTATGTTCATTGCAGTTATTTATAGTAGCCAAGATGTGAAAGCAGCCCAAGTTTCTATTAGTAGATGAATGGATAAAAACTGTAGTACATTGATAGAATAAATATGAGTTGGTCATAAAAAGAAATTATTACCCTTTGCAACAGAATGGATGGATCTAGAGAGCATTACACTAAGTGAAATAATTCAGTTATAAAAAGACATGTATCATAATTTTTCTTATATGAGTTTGTGGAATTTAATGAACAAAATGAGCTAATAATTAAAACAGACTCATAGCAGGCTTAACTGTCAGGGGGGATTCATGTGGGAGGTATGCAGGAATTGAGCAAAATAGAAAAAAAGAAATTCATGGATAAGACACTAGTGTGGTGATTGCCTGAAAGAGGGATATGGAGTGAGGTGCAGGAGAATATGGGGGGATAAATGGTAATGGGGAGAGACTTGGCTTGAGCTGGTGAACACATAGTATAGTGTACAGATGATATGTTGTGGAATTGTGGACCTGAAACCTGTATAATTTGATTAACTATTGTCACTCCGATAAATTCAATAGAAGGAGTGAAGAAAAAGAAAGAAAAGAGATAGAAAAATATTTCAGGAGAATGAAACAAGAAATTAGGAAGGGCCTATCAATTTCACTCTGGGTTTTATCCAAAGAAAGCTGAAATAATAAATCAAAAAGATATATACATACATTTGTTTATTGCAACATTATTTACAATAGCCAAAATATGGAAGCAACCTGTCTCCAGCAATAGGTGGATAAAAAATAGTACACATATACCATGGAATATTACTGTAATAAAAAAGAATGAAATCTTGCCATCTGTAACAACATGGATGGAACTTTAGGGTATTATACTGAGTGAAATAAATTAGAGACAAAATTCTAGATGATTTTACTGCTATGTGGTATCTAAAAATCAAAATAAATCATCAATACAGAAACAGACTCATAGATGCCTAGACTATTTTGAAGGATGCCAGATGGGTAGGTGGCAGGATATATGAGAAAGGTGCAGGGATTAAGAAATAGAAATTGGTAGTAACAAAATAGTCATGGGGATGCAAATACAGCATAGGGAATACAGTCAATAATACTGTAATAACTGTATGGTTTCAAATGGGCACTAGATTTATTAGGATGATTATTTTGTAAGCTATATAATTGTATAGTCATTGGGTTGTACACCTGAAATGAATACAATGTTTTATATCAATTATGATTGAAAAACGAAAAGACATTTTCAAGTATTTTGGAGCTTTTTAGATAACTTAAAAATGTTGCAGCATGGATGGAACTGGAGGGTATTATGCTAAGTGAAATAAGCCAGGTGGTGAAAGACAAGTATCATACGATTTCACCTATAAGTGGAACTTAATGAACAAACAAACAAATGAGCAAAATAGAACTAGTGACAATAAGGAATAAACTGACAATGATCAGAGGGGAGAAGTGACAGTGACCAGAGCTGAAGAGTGAGGGAAATAATGGGGGAAAGAAGGGAAAGGATCTGATCGAGGAACAAGTATGAAGGACCCATGGACATGAACAACAGGCTTGGGATTGACAATGGATGTCAGGTGGTGGGCAGGGCAGGGGAGAGCAGTGGGGGAAAAGTTGGGAAGTCTGTAATTGCACAACAATAAAATAAAGTCTTCTGCCAGTCTTACTTTTTTTTAAAGTATATTTTATTGATTGTACTGTTACAGTTATCCCAATTTTTTTTCATTTCTTGCCTCCACCCAGTACCCTGCTTCCTTCAAGCAATCCCTACTTCCGTAGTTCATATCCATGGGTCATGCATGTAAGTTCTTTGGCTTCACTCTTTCCTATACTATTTTTAACAACTCCCTGTCTATTTTGTACCTACCAGCTATGCTTCTTTTTGAAATTTATTGATGTTGCATTACATTTATTCCATTCCCCCCCACCATTGCCCTCCCCTGCCCCAACTTATCTATCTCCTCTCCCACAGTCAATCCCACATATTGTCCATGGCCATGGGTCATTTATACTAGTTCCTTGATTAAACTGTTCTCCTTCTTTGCCTCTTTCTCCCACTTCACTCTGCACACTAAAAATCTGTTCCTTGTTTTCATGCCTCTGGTTCTATTTTGCTTGTTTGTTTTGTTCAGTAGTTTCCTGTATTGGGTGAGATCATATGGTATTTATCTTTTTTTTTTTTACTTTAAAAATTATTTTATTTTATTGTTGCTGTATTATATTTATCCCCTTTTCTACCCACTGCTCTCCTCTGCCCCACACTTTACCCCACAGGCAATCCCACATGTTGTCCACATCCATGGGTCATCCATGCTAGTTTCTTGACTAAATTGTACCCATCTTAGCCTCTTTCTCTCCCTTCTCCACTCCCCTCTGCACACTGAAAGTCTGTTCTTTGTTTCCATGCCTCTGGTTCTGTTTTGCTTTCTTGTTTGTTCTGTTCATTAGTCTCTTGTATTGGGTGAGATCATATGGTATTTGTCTTTCACTGGCTTATTTCACTAAACGTAATACTTTCCAGTTCCATCCATGTTGTTGCAAAAGATGGGAGTTTCTTTCTTTCTGCTGTGTAGTATTCCATTGTGTAAATGTACCAAGGTTTTTTGATCAATTTACCCATCGCTGGGCACTTAGGCTTTTTACAGCACTTGGCTGTTTATTGTAAATAGTGCTGCTATTAACATAGGAGTGCATAGGTTCTTTTGAATTGGCCTTTCAGGATTCTTGGGATATAATCCTGGCAGTGCAATTGCAAGTCAAAGGCAGTTCCATTTTTAGATTTTTGAGGAAAGTCCATACTGTTTTCCATAGTGGCTGCACCAGTCTGTATTCCCATCAACAATGCACCAGGGTTCCCTTTTCTCCACATCCTCACTAGCACTTGTTTGTTGATTTCTTAATGATGGCCATTCTAACAGGTGTGAGGTGGTATCTCATTGTGGTTTTGATTTGCGTCTCTCCAATAGCTAATGATGTTGAGCATTCTTTCATACACCTAGGAGCCCTTTGTATGTCCTCTTCAGAGAAGTGTCTGTTTAGGTCCTTTGCCCATTTTTTAACAGGGCTGTCTGTCTCCCTGGTGTTGTTGTATAAATTCCTTATATATTTTGTTGATTAAGCTCTTGTTTAAGTTATCATTGAGAATGTTTTCCGATATAGTTGGTTTCCTTTTAATTTTGCTGATGTTTTCTTTAGTTGAACAGAACCTTTTCAGTTCAGTGTAGTTCCATTTGTTTGTTTCTTTATTTCCCTTGCCCTTGGGTAATTATCAGTGAAAATATTGCTGCATGAAATATCTGTAATTTTACTGTCTATGTTTTCTCTAGGACTTAAGGTGGCAGAGCTTATGCTTAAGTCCAGTATCCATCTGGAGTTTATTCTGGTGTATGGTATAAATTGGTGGTCTGGCTTTATTTATTTATTTTTTTGCATGTCTCTGTCTAGTTCTCCTAACACCACATGTTGAAGAGGCTATTTTCATTTCATTTTATGTTCCTTTCCCCTTTATCAAATGTTAATTGACCACAGAGCCCTGGGTTTATTTCTGGGCTCACTGTACTGTTCCATTAATCTGTTTGTCTGTTCTTGTGCCAGTACCAGACTGCTTTGATTATAGTGGCTTTGTAGTATATGTAGTTTGATAGCTGGTATTGTGATTCCTTCTACTTTGTTCTTCTTTCTCAACATTTCTCTGGCTATTTGTGTTTGTTTTTGGCTCTATATAAATCTTTGAAGTGTTTTTTCTAAATCTGTGAAATATATCATTGGTATTTTAATTGGGATTGCATTGAATCTATAGCTTGCTTTGGGTAGTTTGGGCATCTTAATGATGTTAACTCTTCCCATCCATAAACATGGTATATACTTCCATTAACTTGCATCTTCAAGATTTCGTTTCTTTCTTCAATGTTCTCTAGTTTTCTGAGTACAAGCCTTTTACCCCCTTGGTTAAGTTTATTCCTAAGTACTTTATTTTTCTTGTTGCTATGGTAAATGGGATTTGTTTTCAAGTTTCTATCTCTGATGTTTCATTATTGGTATACAAACATGCTTTTGATTTCTGAGTATTATCTTTATATCCAGCTATTTTGCTAAATTTGCTTATTAGGTTGAATAGGATTTTGGTGGGGACTATTGGGTTTTGTATGTACTACACTATCATGTCATCTGCAAATAATAACAGTTTTACTTCCTTCTTTCCAATTTGCATGCCGTTGATTCCTTTTTCTTGTATGATCTCTATGACTAGATCTTCCAAACCTATGCTGAATAGAAATGGAAAGAGTGGACACCCTTGACTTATTCTTGACCTTAGGGGGATAGCTTTAATTTTTGCCCATTGAGTATGATGTTGGATTCAGGTTTCTCATATATGATCTTTGTTATTTTGAGTTATGCTCCCTCTATTCCCATTTTGCTGAGCATTTTTATCATAAATGGTTGCTGTACTTTATCAGATTTTCAGCATTTATTAATATGAGCATACAGTTTTTGTCTTTCATTTTGTTTATGTGGTGTATTACATTTGTTGAGTTTCAAATGTTGTATCATCCTTGCATCCCTGGGATTAACCCCACTTGATCTTTGTGTATGATTTCTTTAATATATTGCTTGATCCATTTGGCCAGTATTATTGAGAATTTTAGCATCTATGTTCATAAGAGACATTGGCCTGTAGTTTTCTTTCTTTGTTGTGTCTTCCCTGGTTTTGGGATTAGAATAATATTTGTGTCATAGAAAGAGTTTGGGAGTCTTCCCTCTTCTTGGAATTTTTGGAATAGTTTGAGAAGGATAGGAGTCAGCTGTTCCATAACTATTTGGTAAAATTCATCTGTGTAGCCATCTGGTCTGGGGCTCTGGTGGGATTTTTCTTTTTAATTACTGTTTCAATTCCACTAGTTGTTATTGGTCTATTCAGGCATTGTGCTTCTTCTGGATTTACTTTTGGTAGATTATACATTTCCAGAAATGTGTTTGTTTCACCCAGGTTGTCAAATTTCTTGTCATATAGTTGTTTGTAGTAATTTCTTAGAATCCTTTGTATTTCTGAGGTATCAGTTGTGATTTCTCCTCTTTTGTTACTGATTTTGTTTATTTGGGTCCTTTGTCTTTTTTTTTTTTCTTGATGATTCTGGTTAGAGGCTTGTAAATTTTGTTCATCTTTTCAAAGGACCATTTCCTGGATTTATATGCTTTGTATTGTAGTTTTAGTCTCTAAGTCATTTAATTCTTCTCTGAGCTTAATTAATTCCTTTCTTCTACTTGCTCTGGGCTTTGTTTATTGTTACTCCTAATTCTTGTAGCCTTATGTTTAGGTTGTTTGTGTGAGCTTCTTCTATCCTTTTTGGGTAGGCCTGTATTACTATGAACTTCCCTCTCAGGACTGCCTTCACAGTGTCCTATAGGTATTGGGCTATTGTGTATTCATTTTCATTTGTTTCCAGAAACTTTGAATTCTTTTTTGATCTCATTGTGAACCCATTCATTGCTTAACAGCATGTTATTCAGTCTCCATGAATTAGAATGTTTTTAGTATTTTTCTTTTGAGTTTCATTTCTAGTTTCAAGGCATTGTGATCTGAGAAGATGCTTGGTATGATTTTAATTTTCTTGTATTTGTGGAGGCTTGTTTGTGTCCTATCATATGGTCTATCTTTGAGAATGTTCCATGTGTATTTGAAATGAATGTGTATTTTTCTTCTTTGGGGTGAAAAGTTCTGTATATATCAGTTAAGTGCATTTCATCTAGTATGTTGTTCAATGCCACAATATCTTTAGTTTGTATTGCATAATTTTTATAGTGAGGTGATTTTAATGAAGGTATGTGCCATGTTATAGCATAACTGACTGTAATTTATCAAGAATTTAATTATTTTTGATACATATTAATTTATATATAACTTATATTCTGTATAGCACTATAATTAACATTCTGAATGTACCATTTTGTTTTGCTTCTATTCTGATGATTTTTTTTGAAAAATAGTATATTCTAAAAGTATAATGGAAATTTTAGTAACATTATCATATATTTCCCTATAGTTTATTGTCTTATTAACTTTTTCTGGCTTATATAAAATTACACAGAAAATAAAGCCTACATATGACCGAACAAAGAAAGCTATGAAAATGGAAAAGAAAAAAGCCAAAGAAAAATCTGAGGATTCAGAAGAGTAAGACATAAAGTTATATGTTAATGTTTTCTTATTAATTTATATTTTTATTGTATACAAATAATTTGATGTAATATAAACATAACATTAATATGTTTCTTAATAAAAAGCATTACCAAATACATTACAACATTTTGGTCAATAACAGATCATATATACAACACTGGTCCCATAAGATTTTAGTGGAGCTGAAAATGCCTGTCACCTGGTGACATTGTAGCCATGGTAATACCATACCATATCACATTACACCTGTGTTTGTGGAGATGCTGGTGTAAACAAACCTACTGCACTGCTAGACATATGGAAGTATAGTACATATAGTTAGGTACAGTACATAATACCTGATGATGAAAATAAATGACTGTTACTGTTTTATGCCTTTAATAACTTGTATTTTTATTGTTATTTCACAATGTATTCCTACTTATAAAAATCTTAATGTAAAATTGTACGTTACATTATGCTAGCAGTTGCCTCATACATCTTGATATAAATGTATCTCTTAATTATATAATTTTCTCTTATTCTTGATTTAATCTCATACTATTTTATAAATTTAGTATAGCATAAGTGTACAGTGTCTATAAAGTACAGTAGTATACAGTGATGTTCTGGGTCTTTGCATTCACTCACCATTCAATCACTGACCTACCCAGACCAACTTCCAGTACTGCAAGCTTTATTTATGATGAGTACCTTACACAGGTGTACGATTTTCATGTTTTAAATATATATATATATTTTTTACTGTATCTTTTCTATATTTAGGTACATAAATACCATTACAATTACATACATTATTCAATACAGTGATATACAGGGTTTAGCGCAGGAACAATAACTATACCATATTGTCTACACCTAATATACTCCTAGATTTGTGTAAGTGTACTCTCTGATGTTTGTACAATAATAAAATTACCTAACAGTGGATTTTTATGGATGTATACTTGTTGTTAAGCAATGTGTAAACATACATGGTTTTATTAGCAAACTAGGTGTGATTGTGAGAGAAAGCACAAGAACTAAAGAGAACTATGAACCATAAGATATTTATCAATAGCAAACATAATTACATATGTAAATAATCTTAGGAAAAAGAATTTACCTCATGTCCTTGATTGTCTAGCTAATGATTTGTAATAAGTGTATTGGTTCCCTAGTTTGGGCCATGCTTTTCTTTTTCTGAACTTCATTGTACTTATTTCATAAAAGCAATTACCTATTTTTATATATGTAGATTTTTAAACCTGCCTTATTGAGTGAATGCCTTCTTTCATAATATAAAATAACTTTTGCTTTTCAAATTGGATTGGTCAAACTCTAATATACAAGGCTTATCCAGAAAGTATCTAACTATGAATGTGAAAAATAGGGACATTTTTGAAGAAGACATGAGAAACATTGTACACAGGGTAATAACACTTTAGTCTTCTGACAATTAGACACCTTGGGACCTCACACAGTTCTCCCAGCATCTCTTCCACTGTTCAAAACACTCTGCAAAATTTTTGATTGGGATGATCACCAGCTATCCTATTATATTTTCCTGAATCTCATAGACATTCTGAACTCTCTTTACTTTCAAAGGTCATTTTAGTTCTGGGAAAGGCCAGAAGTTACAGGACACCAAATTTAGGCTGGGAGGTGGGGGAGCTGAGTCATCTGGGTGATGTTTAGCTAAAAATTGGTGCATAAGATGTGAGGGCTGAGTGGGTGTATTGTTGTTATGAAGATGCTATACACCAGTTGCTGATAGCTGCAGCTGTTTTCATTGTATTGCATCTCTCCAATGATGAAGAACATTGAGGTGGTACCCCTTATTAACTGCTTGGCCTGAAAAGACATACTCATGATGGACAACACCTTCCCCATAAAAAATAGTTAACATGCTCTTGATTTTGTTGAGACTTTGCTATGCCTTCTTCAGACACAGGGAACCAGGCAAATTCCATTGGGTTGTCTAGGTCTTCATTTCCAAATTATAGCCTTGGTCCCATGATTCATCTCTGGTTATGAGCACCTTTTTTTTTTCCTATGTATTGATTTTGCTATAACAGTTGTCACAGTTTTTCCTTCTTTGCCTCTCTCCACCCAGTACCCCCATTTCCTCCAGCAATGCCCCCTTAGTTCATGCCCATGTGCCATGCATACAAGTTCTTTGGCTTTCCCATTGCCTCTGTTATTCTAACATCCCCTTGTCCATTCGGTTACCACCAATGTATGTATATTTTTGGCATCCTGACAATTTACCATTTAATTACTGCCTCTGTCAGCCTCCCAAATCATATTAATATAAAGTTTTCATTATGTCAAAATGATCATGTTAACTCATTTAAATTTACTTTTTAAAGTATTATCAATTGCAATATTGGCAAACACATGCACAAATACATTTACACATGTACATATTTTACAAATATTACACTAGGAAAAATATTTCTACTCCTATGACAATGTCTAACAACAGTTTAATTAGTTGCCTTAAAATTTTCTATTAGAAGTATTTTGATCTAGTTTCTTTCATTTCTTGTCCCTGAAAAAAATCTCATCTCATAATTATCCTTCCCAGTTCCTACCTACATTTACTTGGTTATAAGCAGACCCCTTGTGAATTAAAAACAAAAATTAAAATAAACAAACTCTTTTACTTACAAAAAGTTTTATTACTCTTCTTTATTCTTTAAATCTGCGGTGTTCAATATGGTAGCCACTTAAAATGTGGCCAGTTCCAATCCTGATATACTATAAAGTACATAGTGGATTTTGAATGGTTAATACAAACAATTTAAAATATGTCAATAGCTTATGTAATTATTACATGTTAAATGATAATATTTTAGATATGTTGTAGTAAATTAAACATTTTTCTTTTTTCCTTACAACGTATTTTATCCTGGAATGCTATTTTTGTGAAATATATCACAGAAATGGTATATTGCAGAACTCACTTTCATGAATGTTGTCCTAGAGACAGTGCCAAACCCATAGTAAAAAATGAATTTGACTTCTGAGTCAGATTCCAGTAATACAACTAAACTTTATTTTAAGCTACTAAAACTACAACTTACTCTTTTTGGAGTTTCCATCTTAGATAGTATATTGGGGTTTTGTTTGTTTGTTTGTTTTTGTTTTTGCCAGGCAGAGGTCTTATTTCTTTCAATACCCTCTGTTTTTCCTCTGCATGTGCTTTACAAGTTGAAGTCTACAGAAATAATGGCATTGCAGTGTTCAGCTTGTCCCCACAGAGTAGAAATTATGATATCTACTAATTTGATGTCCTATGTGGTCCTAAACTAACCACTGAACTATTTAATAAGAGTCTGTTGAGGTAGATATTATGTATGTTCACATTTGAATAATGAAATTTACTAAAGCATTAATACATTTTCCCAAGCATCCCCATTTTGGGGGGATTCATTGCTAGAAATGTCTATTTCCACTATTTATTTGAAAGGAATCTCATCTAATTTAAATGCTAATATGAGAATATCTATCTATCTATCTATCTATCTATCTATATATATATATATATATAGTCTATGCACATGAATCATATAGTTTAGTAGTTGGTAACTTCCATTCCAGTTGGTCTTCACTCTCAGCATCTTTTCTAACCTAAAGATTGACTAATTTCTCAACACACCAATGACCAGTTGGTTGGTATTTAAAACATAAATTGCTAATACAATCTCTACATTATACATCCACAATCAAGCACATAGTTTGTAACAGTGAATAAGAAAGATAGCATGTATTCTATGTAATATAGAATCACATTTTCTTACCTTTTTCCCCCTTAACTGCATTCAATTTTTCTAAAAGTTATTGCAAGTAACTTGATTTTCTCATTTTAGGAAATAATTCTAATCTAAGAAAACTAAACCTACAGTAATATAGATGTAACCTTATTGGAGCACCTTTGTATGTTATTAGCTGTTTCTCTTTTGCCGCTTTTAGGATTCTTTCGTTGTCTTTGAAATTTGCCATTTTGATTATGGTGTCTTGGAGTGGGCCTGTTTAGGTTCATCTTCATCGGGAATCTCCATGCTCTCTGAACTTGTGTGACTTTCTCTCTCTTCAAGTTAGGGAACTTTTTTGTCATTACTTTTTCAAACAGGTTTTTCTATCCCTTATTCCTCTTCTTCTCTTTCTGATATCCCTATGACATGGACATTACTGTTTCATGTTGTCCTGCCACTCTCTTAAAACTTCTTTATTCTTTTTTTTCTGTCAATTTTCATTTTGTTGCACTGTCTGGAAAGTTTTTTCTATGTCGTCCTCCAGTTGCGTGATCTGACACTCTGCTTTCTGTAACCTACTGTTGATTCCTTCTACTGTGTTCTTCAATTTGGAAATTCTGTTCTTCATTTTCTCTTGGCTGTTATTTATAGTTTTATGCCCCTCTTTTAAAAAGATTTTATTCATTATTTTTAGAGAGAGGGGAAGGGAGGGAGAAAGAAAGGAAGAGAAACATCAACGTAGGCTGCCTTTCACCTGCCTCTACCTGGGGACATGGCTGGAGACCTGGATTGCAAACTGGGTAGCTGGGTGCCCTGGTTGGGAATCGAACAGGCCTGGGTTTGTAGGCCTGTGCTCAATCCACTGAGCCACACCAGCCAGGGATTATGACCTTTTTAATGCTGGTGTAGCTCTCACAATAAATTCCTTGTAGTTAGCTTGGAGTTTTTCACAGTGTTTTTTGTTTGTTTGTTTGTTTTGAGTTTTCTAAGTTCATTGAGTTTTTTTCTCATCATTATTTTGACTTCCATGTCTGATAGTTTGCTTGCCTCTATTTCATTTAGCACTCTTTCTGGGGACTTTTTTTGATGGGGGGTTGTTTCTTTGTCTCCCCATTTTAGATGATTTCATGTTTGTTTCTTCTTCTTACATTGGTCTGCTTCGACTTCCTGTCTTTGTGGGGTGACCTGTTGTTGTGTAGAGGTGCACTTTTGTTACCTCCTGGATCCAACTCTGGTGTCCCAGTGTGGGCCTTGTCAGTCTGTTGGAGACTACCAGAGATCCACTGTCTTTGCTTGTGTCCTTCAGTTTTTAATCAGAGTTAATCTGTGATCAACTCTCAGGTATAGGCACCACTCAGCAGGTAAGATTAATTCATCAGTTAATCCAATCAACCTGTGATCAGCTGTCATGCTTATGCTCAGCTGGGCAGAGCAGATAGATTCCTGTGGAGAGCTATGACTTCCCCTCTGATTGTCACCACTTGGAGTAGTCTGCCTGCAGTGTGGGTTATGAGTCAGCACTGGGACCCTGTAAGGTGCTCCCTCATTTCTTTCTTCAAAGCCATCACCCCAAACTCCCCTTCAGCATCTCTAGACCACTCTGCCTCCCCTTTGCTGGAGCCCTGTGTAAGTGGATGCCAATGTATTCCTGTACATGGTCCTTTTACTAGTTCTCTGTCTCCAGCTGTCCCAGGCTTGCAAACCCTGCAGCTTTTCATTTTTCACAGCTTTGTTGCTGTAGACTGGGAAGCCCAGATCAGGTTTAGCACCCAGCCTTCTCAGGTGGAATCCCTGGCTGCTGAGATGTTTCTCTGTCCCTTCAGCTGTTGCTTGTGGAAGCCCAGCCAGCTCTCTTGAATCTTCGCACTTTCTACCACTCACATTATGATGAAGCAGGCTCTTCTGTTCTGTCCGTGCTTATAAGTCTTCTCTCCGGTTGGTATTCTGTTGGCGTTCAGATGATTTCTCCCCAGTTAACTTGTAATTCCCGATTGTTCCTGGGAGGAGATTGGTGTAGCTCCACTTACTCCTCCACTGTCTTGGCTTTCTGGCTATGACCATCTTGAGGAAATATGGCTCATTGGTAGCAGTTTCTATCAAGTCATTAGCAACTGCAGCACAGTGTTCCTTCTGCTTTGGTAGCAGAACCTGTGGACAGATTTTTACATGACACATTTCATGTCAAGATCCTCTGTCAAAATCTCAGACATGTTAGTTCTTGGAATCCCTGGGTCAGCTTCTAGTTCTTGCACTGTCAGTTGCTGACCTTTGTTAATTGTAGCCTGTATACATACTATATCCCAGGTGTTGTGCTTATTGCAGATCTTCCAGAATGTATATAATTTTCAACAGATTCTTGGCCATCTTTGAAGCACTTGTGCCACACTTGCATATGCATTGCACTTATTGAATCATCTATGAAAATCTTCTGAATTATCTGACTAGTTCCTTCAGAGACATGTGCAAGCTTAACACAAAATTTGATGCAGATTTATTGCTCTACTTGCTCAGTCATTTTGAATGTAATGACCACACAATGCACATACTCAATGGCTTCTGTTCCCACTGACTAATATAGTGAAGCTACCATTCCAGCCCACTTTCCTAGGCTGCCAGGAAAGTTACATTGATGTTGTGCAAACTGTTCTCATATTAACAATGGCTGGACTTTGTCCACATAGACCTCATATATACTTAAAAAAGAGATTATGACTTCCATCTTTGCATAGCTCCACAAATTCTGAAAAGAAATTAATTGAACAAATGGCCTTGAACTTTGACTTAGAGAAGAAAAGATGGCCAGAAAATTAAAAAAAAAAAATGGACCAATGTACTTTGAAAATCCTTGCCCCATCTCATTTTCCCATATTTTAATCATACCAAAAAGAAGTTAGTGTGAGAAATGTTATTCAATTATTATATAACCTATATAGATTTTTATGGCTTTTACAAATATAAATGTATTTGAAATTTTTCACTTTATAAAGGGTTTAAGTTCCCCTCAGAAAGCAAAGTAGTCATGCAATTTAAAAATATCATGATATATTTTAAAACATTTTTAAATGCAGGAAGAAATCTCCAGTCAAAGAACTTAAAATGGAAGATTTCCTTAAAGCCCAGGTAATATACTTTTCCTTTGTTTCTAAGTTTGATTAATAAGTACTCTGATAATTATGTATATAGACAACATTAGTATGTATGTGAATATATACGTGTGTGTTCATGCATATGTATGTGTATACTAACATTCTTCCTAAGATATTTTTCTTGTTGGTTGACTCTTCTCACTAAGTTTCAGAAAATACAATGACAAAACTAGGTATGTGTCCTTGCAAGATTATGAAAATTATGGTTTAGTCAACTGCAGGCAATATCATTTTGGAAAGAATATAATACTGGGAGGCAAAAGGGACTTTTTAGTTATGTGACTTTGGATAAGTCTCTTAAATATACTTGAACTTTCTATTTTTCATTAGTGGGTGAATAAAACAATAGCTGCCCTATCTGTCTCAAAAGAGTATAAGAGAAGTAGGCAGACAGGCCTGACTGGTGGCACAGTGGATAAGGCACTAGCCTGCGAACCTAAAGATCACTGGTTCGGTTCCCCAGCCAGGGCACATAACCAGGTTGCAAGCCAGGTCTCCAGCTAGGTCCATAGCTGAAGGCAAGTGAAAGGCAACCATACATCGATGTTTCTCTCCCTCTCTGCCATTCTCCTTTACCCTCTCTCTGAAAAATAAGAAATAAAATATTTTTTAAAAAGGAGAGAAGTAGGCAGAAAATAAGGAAATGTTTTCCAGAAATTGTAGATTATGTAGCCCACTCTTTTTTTTATGTGATTCAATAAGAGGAGTACAGGTAGCCATTTATTTCATCTTCTCTTTGGACTACTTTCTTTTGCTACAGTTAACTTACTAATCATCAGAGTATCATACCACCCATTTCAGTGAGAGACTGGAGTTAATTGTCTTATGCATATAGTATGCACCTGAATGATTCAAGAATCAGATTACATAAATTTGGTAAGAAGATGAGGGCACTGTTTGCAATACTGAATGTAGAATTTTATGGTATTTTCTATTTCTGCATGACAAGTTACCACAAATTTCGCAACTTAAACAACTTATATTGTTCCTAAGTTTGGGAGGGTTAGCAGTCTTGGCCTGGCTTAGCTGTGTCCTGTGCTCAATAGCTCACCAAGTGGAAATCAAGGAATTTGTTAGGATCTTTTCTGTTCAGTCCTCTTCTAAGTTCAAATGGATGTGACAGACTTCAGTTTCTTGCAGTTGTAGAACTGAGACAGTCATATGCTTATTTCTACAGGCAGTTTACATCATAGAAGCTTTCTTCTTTAAAAAAAAAGAAATTAATTAATTATTTTTAGAGAGAGGGGAAGGTAGGGAGAAAGAAAGGGAGAGAAACAGTGATGTGCAAGAGAAACATCAGTTAGTTGCCTTTTGCACACCCTCAACCAGGGACCTGGCCCACAACCTAGGCATGTGCCTGACCAGCAATTGAACCAGGAGCCTTTCAGTTTGCTGGATGATGTGCAACTCACTGAGCCACATCAGTGAGGGCATAGCACTTTTCTTTTCCAAGGTTAGCCAAGAATTTTTCATGTTTACTAAGGGTCTTGCATCACATAATCACAGGAGTGACATCTTGTTACATTAGTTATATAATGCAATAGAATAAAGGGAGTGGCATCTCATCCCTTTGCCCTATTCTTTTGGCTAGAAGCAAGTCATAGGTAACACTAAAAGGGAGAGGATTATATAGAGCATAACACCAGGGTGGGGGTGGATTTTGGATGCCATCTTAGAATTCTTCCTACCAACACTTCTCAGTTTCTTTGATATATGATAGCATTTTGTATATTTAATAAGCTATAACCCTGTATTGTTAATAGAAGTCATTAAGCTGGTGTTTTAGTTAATTTGGGCCCTGTCTTAGTTCTTAATTCATATTGTTTTAACAAAATATCAAGGACTGGTTGCTTATAAACAATAGAAATTTTTAACACTTCTGGGGTTGGAAGTTCAAGATTGGAGAGCCAGCATAGTGGGGTAAGGGCCTCTTCTGGGTTGCAGTCTTCTTATTGTATACCCACATGACAGAAGAGGTGGGAGGTCTCTCAGGCCTCTTTTATAAGGGCATTAATCTTGTTCATGTGTCTTCTGTTCTCATTACCTAATTACCTCTTAAAGGCCACACCTCATTGAGCCTTAGGATTTCCCTAGGCATTAGGATTTGAGGGGGACACAAACATTAAAATCATAACAGATAACAAAATACTATACACTGGGTGGCTTAAATAACAAACATTTATTTCTCACAGTTCTGGTGGCTGAGAAGTCCAAGATCAAGGCACTATCTTCACATAGCAGAAAGGGCAAGGGTCTCTTTTATAAAGGCAATAATTCCATTCATAAGGGCTTTACCCTCATGACCTAATCATTTCCCAAAGCCCCACCTCCATATATCATCACATTAGGGATTAGGTATGAATATATAAATTTTGGCAGGGGGCACAAACATTCAGTCTGTAGCAGTGAGTGAGTGTTAAATTATTTTTAAATGAATTTAAGGTCAGAATTTTCTATGTAGGTAGAATTTTTTTTTTTTTTTAGTGAAGATTTATGGATTTAATGAGAGTTTTAAGGGACTTTCTCCTTTTTTGAAAACTCCATTGTAAACCATTAGAGAGACTGGTAAAAGTTAAGAAATGACATGTGTAGGGTAATGAGATATGAACTGCAAACAGAGCTCTCAGAACTGGTCAGCATTTGCAATTTGTGAAAATGTATTTCATTTTCCTTCCTCAAACAGGCCTGGATAACAGAAGCAGTTGGTGTATTTCTGCCCATGTAGTTGTAATGCTTATAAAATGCTTAGGAAGACATATAAAACTATATTTTAATTTATAGAAACTAGTTCATTTTGTTTATCTCTAATATGTAAAGTATGTAGAGAAAATAATTCATTTGGACCCAAGGCTATCTTTATGTTGTACAAATTGTACCTTGAACAAAGGAGGGGGCTAAGGCAAAATGGGTGTTGAAATCTATCCCATGGTTTACTTGCTAACTGAACACCCTGGCATAGGGCTGCGTTTCCTTGAACGAAGGTTCCTTTTTCCTATTCATCAAAGATACCATAGACATCAGCAGCCAGTAGCCAGGTTGTACTTAACAAAGCCATACTGAGATAAAATTATACAAAAATTTTATTAACTTTTGATTTTCAGATTATTTGTTAGAAAAATACAGTGCATTTATTTCAGACAAATATCTACTAATAGGTGGTTAGATTAATCATATGGTTATAAGAAAATAAAAATGTATTTTTGTAACCTGAATCTTTAGAAATTAAAAATATTTTACATATTTGAATGTTTTGTGAGTCAAATATACCCCATATTTTTGTGCACTAGTGGTAATTAATATCCCATTTTTAGAAGAGGAAATGTAAGTGTTCAATAACTTTACCAGATTTGCAAAATTATTAGAGACTGTCTGGTTGGGACCAGATGGCCCAAAGACTCCCTCTTTTTGTAGGTGAGGCTAAAATGATTAAGAGCATAATTTGACATGCAATCTCCCCATTAACTGTTTCTTTTTAAGTATTATCACTTTCTGAATTTTCAGACACTTCTCTTAATTTCTTCAATCGCAGTGCCAAGAACTTTGTCTTTCTGTTACCACTATTGCTTATATCCAGATATGAAGTTTCTAATACAAATAGGAACAAGAACAGTGCATTCTCTGTGTACCTGAATAAATTAACTAACTTTGTTCCACATAACATGAAATCACATGGGAGGTACAGGGTTGGTAAAGAAATAGTACATTTTTTTCAGAATTTAAAGCTTCTAAAGATTTTATTATTTATTTTTTAATATTTTATTGTTTATGCTGTCAGTTATTTCCACTTTTTCTCCCTTTCTCCCACATTCGCCCAGCCCCACATTTTACCCTCCCCAGGCCAATCCCCAATATTATGTATATCCATGGGTTGTGCATAAATATTCTTTGCTTAATCCCTTCACCAACTTTCATACCATCCCCCAACGTCCTTTTTGACAATCTCAGCCTGTTTTAGGTATTTTGTTCATTAGGTTCTGCATATATGTGAGATCTGATGGTATTTTTCTATCACTGACTGTCTTAAACCACTTAGCATAATTTTCTCCAGGTCTATCCATGCTGTTTCAAAGTGTAAGGGTGTTTTCTTTTCTTTTTTTTTATTGTTGCATAATATTTCATTGTGTAAACATACCACAGGTTTTTTTTTTTTTTTTTTAATCTGCTAATCAATTACAAGGTTGTTTCCAAATCTTGGCTATTGGAAATAGCACTGCCATAAACATAAGGGTGCATATATATTTTTGTACTGGTGTTTCAGGATCCTTGGGATATATTCCCAGAAGTAGAATTGCTGGCTTAAAAAGGAGTTCCATTTTTAATTGTTAAGGATACTGTGTATTGTTTTCCACAGTGGCTGCACCAGACTGCATTCACACCAGCAGTGCCCTTTTTTCCACACCTTTACCAACTCTTGCTGTTTGTTAATATCAATGAGATATCACCTTAGAACTGTAACCATTCTGACAGATGTAAGGTGATGTCTCATTGAAGTTTTCATTTGCATTTCTATGATGATTAATGGTGTTAAGCATTTTTTCATATGTATACTGGCCCTCTCTATGTCTTCTTTGGAGAAATGTCTAGTAAGAACTTTTGCCCATTTTTAAATTGGATTGTTCGTCTTCATGGCATTGAATTTTATTAGTTCTTTGTATATTTTGGAGATTAGACTCTTAACAGATGCATCATTTGTGAAAACCATACAGTGGGTTCCCTATTCATCTTGATGAAGGTTTCTTCAGCTGTATGGAAGGAAGCTTTTTCATTTGATATGGTCCTATTTGTTATCTTCTACTCTGTTTCCAGTGCCTTGGGAGAAATATTGATATGTTGAATATCTGATATTTTACTACCTATATTCATCTAGGATTTTTATGGTTTCATGATTTACACTTAAATCTTTTATCCATTTTGAGTTTATTTTTGTGTATGGTGTAAGTTGGCCATCCAGTTTGATTTTTTTTTTTTTTGCATGTACCAGTTCAGTTTTCCCAACACCATTTGTTTATTTTTATTTATTTTTATTTTAAGATTTTATTCATTATTTTTAGAGAGAAGGGCAGAGAGGGAGGAAGAAAGGGAGAGAAACATCAATGTATGGTTGTCTTTCACCTGCCTCCAGCTAAGGACCTGGCTGAAGACCTGGCTTGCAATTTGGTTTCTTGCCCTGGCTGGGACCTTTGGGTTTGCAGGCCAGCACCAATCCAATGAGCCATCAGCCAGGGCTTCCAACACCATTTATTGAAGAGACTCTCTTTACTCCACTATGCTCTTGCTACTTTTGTCAAACAGCAGTTGCTTATACAGTCATCAGTTTATTCCTGGGCTCTCTGTTTTGTTCCATTGATTTGTAATGTATGTTCAATGCTAGTACCAGGCTGTTTTTATTACAGTGGGCTTATAGTATAATTTCATATCAGGCGATGTGATACTTTGTTATTTTGCAAGGTTGCTGAGGCTATCCATGAACTTTTTTGTTTCCATATACATTTTTAGAATATCTGTTTTAGTTATATGTTCAATGTATGGTTGTCTTTCACCTGCCTCCAGCTGAGGACCTGGCTTGCAACCTGGGTATGTGCCCTGATTGGGAATCGAACTAGTGACCGTTGGGTTTACAGGCCTGTGCTCAATCCACTGAACCACACCAGCCAGGGCACTGTTATACCAGTTTTAGTTTACCTCTTTCATTTCTAATTTTTAATATTTGAATCCCCTCATTTGTTTGTTTGTTTGTTTATATGTTTTTAGGTATCTGGTTAAAGGTTCATCAGCCTTGTTTATCTGTTCCAAGAATCAGCTTCTGATTGTATTGATATACTATATTGCATTTTTTGGCTCTATGTCATTGATTTCTACCCCAATCTTGATTATTTCATTCTATTTGCTCTGGGCTTTGTTGTTGTTTTTCTAGTTCTCTTACATGTAGTGTTAAGTTTTTTATTTGAGTTTTTTCTTGCTTTTGAAGGTAGCCTATAGTGTTATGAACTTGCCTCTCAGGATTGTTTTCACTGTGTCCCATAGATTTTGAGTTGTGCATTCATTTTCATTTGTTTCCAGGAACTATTTCATCTCCTTCTTGACTCATTGATTACCTGTGCATTATTTAATAACATGCTATTTAGCTTCCAGTTGTTTAATATCTTTGAGACATTTTATGGGGCTCATTTTTAAAAAATATTTTATTTATTATTTTTAGAGAGAGGGGAAGGGAGAGAGGCAGAGAGGGAGAGAGGCATTTATGTATGGTTGCTTTTCACCTTCCTCCAGCTATGGATCTGGCTGGAGGCCTGGTTTGCAACCTGGTTATGTGCCCTGGCTGGGGAATTGAGCCAGTGACCTTTGGGTTCACAAACTGACGCCTTATCCACTGTGCTACCAGCCAGGGCTTGGGGCTCATTTTTAATTTCATGCCATTTTGATCTAAGAAAATGCTTGATATGATTTCAATTTTCTTGAAATTTTTTAAGGCCAGTTTTGTGGCTAATATGTCATGTGTCTTTAAGAGTGTTCCATGTGCACTTGGAAAGAATGTATATAATTTTTTTAGGGGGGTTAAATGTTTTAAAATATCAATTAAATATTTAATCTAGTGTCATTAAATGCCATTATATACTGGCTGATTTTTTTATTTGGAAGATCTGTCCATTGTTGACAGTGGGGTGTTAAAATTCCCTATTATGACATTATTTTTGTAAATATCTTCTTATAGTTCACTGAGGTTTTTAAAAATATATATTTAGATACTCATGTATTGGGTGGATAAATATTTACAAGTGTTATATCCTATTGTTGGAAGGATCCCTTTAGAATTATATAATGACCATTTTTATCTTTTTTAATGGCCTTCATTTTGAAGCCTATTTTATCAGATATAAGTAGTGCTATACCCCTTATTAAAATCATTACATTTTTTTTAAATCAATAAATTAAAAATAATGTATTGTTGCTATATTAAAGTTATTTCATTTTTCTTCCATTGTTCTCCCCTTCCCCACCCACCATATCCTCTCTCTCAAAGTCAGTCCCTGCCACGTTGTCAGTGTCCATGGGTCTTTCATATTAGCTCATTGACTAAACCCTTCCCCTTCTCTCCTCTCTCTCCTCCTTCCCCCACCCTGCTGGTCATTGTCATTCTGCTTCTTGTTTCCTAGTCTCTGGTTCCATTCTGCTCACCTGTTTGCTTTGTTCATTGGTTTCCTGTATTGGATGAGATCGTATGGTATTCATCTTTTGCTGCCTAGTTTATATCACTAAGTGTAATACTCTCCAGTTCCAACCATGCTATCGCAAAAGATTAGGAGTCCCTTCTTTCTTTCTGCTACATAGTATTCTATTCTGTAAATGTACTGAAGTATTTTAATCCATTTATCCAGTGATCGGCACTTGGGCTGTTTCTAGCACTTGTAAATAATGCTGCTATGAACAAAAGGATGCATAGATTCTTCTGAATTGGTGTTTCAGGATTCTTCAGGTATAGTCCCAGCAGTGGAATTGCTAGATCAAAAGGCAGTTTCATTTTTATTTTTATTTTTTGAGGAAATTCTGTACTGCTTTCCATAGTGGCTGCACCAGTCTGCATTTTCACCAGCAGTGCACTAGTGTTTCCTTTTATTGGTATCCTTACCAGCACTTGTTGTTTGTTGATTTGTTAATAATGGCCATTCTGGCAGGTGTGAGGTGGTGTCTCATTGTGATTTTAATTTGCATCTCCCTGATGGCTAGAAATGTTGAGCATTCGTTCATATGCCTATGGATGTCCTCCTGAGGGAAGTGTCTGTTCAGGTTTTTTGTCCATTTTTTAATTGGGTTGTCTGTCTTCCTGGTGTTGAGACGTCTATTTTGGAGATCAAACTCTTGTCTGAGGTAACGTTGGCAAATATGTTTTTCCATATGGCTGCTTCCCTTTTAATTTTGCTGATGTTTTCTTTAGCTGAGCAGAAGCTTTTTAGTTTAATGTTGTCCCATTAACTTAATCCTTTATTTCCCTTGCCCTAGGAGAAATATTGGTGAAAATATTGCTGCATGGGATATCTGAAATTTTACTTCCCATGTTTTCCTCTAGGACTTTTATGGTGGCATAGCATATGTTTAAATCTTTTATCCATCTGCAGTTTATTCTGGTATATGGTATTATTTTAGTTGATTTTGATTTAATATATAATTAACATGGTTGGATATAAAATAATGTATTTACGCAGGAGCTTAAATGGCATTTTTAAAAGCTTTTGCTGGGCTGCTTAGTCTTCTCTATGAATATGTGGTTTAGGGATCAGAGAGAAATTTGGGGAGAAGTTATACAGTTTGGGGCTCCCAGTGTGTTCTCTATTTTGTATGACTTCCCCCCTAACTTTCCACTGGCTGTTATTGATCTGAACTCGCTGTTATCTGGTTTGTAAGGTCCAAAAACTCAGGGTTCCTATCAGTTGTCAAGTGCATTGCCTAGCTCATATAGGGCTTGCCCTCGGGCTAGGAAACAAAAACCAAGAATCTTACTACTAAGCCCTGGCTGGTAGCACAGTGGGTAAGGCGCCAGCCTGCGAACTCAAAGGTCACAGGTTCGATTCCCCAGCCAGGGCACATAACAAGATTGCAAACCAGGTCTCCAGTCAGGTCTGTGGCTGGAGGCAGGTGAAACGCAACCATACATGGATGTCTCTCTCCCTCTCTGCCTCTCTCCCTTCCCCTCTTTCTAAAAATAATGAAATAAAATCTTAAAAATAAAAAAAAGAATCTTACTACTCTTGGTCATGTACTCTCAAGAATCTAACTACTATTACTTTAAAATATTTATATTTGTATTTTGTTCATAGTTTAGGGTGATTATGTGTGGCCAGGCTTGTCCAGTAGGAATTTTCTGTGCTCTACCAGTACAGAAAGGAGGACTTTAGGCATGGTTCCTCAAACTGTCTTTCATCTGGTGAAGAATTCTTGAGATTTCATGTGTTAATAGAATCCACTTCTACTTACAAAATCTGAATTATGCTTATTTTGTGTTAAGAAAAAAGTTTTCATAAAATTTAAAATGTTCATTTGTAAACTAAAAGTAAAATATTTAAATTACTGTACTTATAACTTTCCATATTTAAAGTCAGTTTGCATATGAAAAATTAGTAAGAAGGTTTAGCTATATAAATTGTCCACCATTGTACCTGAGAAGTGCAGTAAATGTTTGTGCTTAAATCATCATATTGGTGCTATGTATGGATTTTAGAAATGTAATAATTGTAGCAATAAATTAATGAAAACAAAAGTACCAAAATGAATACTTCCCCATCACTTCTTATGTTACATCCTAGAAAATAGCTTGCGCTCTGGAAATGGAGAACAAAGTCCTTCAGGAAAAACTGAAACAAGCTTTACAGGTAAAGGATATCATGTTCTTTTCTAATTGTTAGCAAGTGAAGAAAACAGCAATAAATAGCTTTCAGTATGATTAATT
Source organism: Noctilio leporinus (assembly GCA_004026585.1). Lineage (NCBI taxonomy): Eukaryota > Metazoa > Chordata > Mammalia > Chiroptera > Noctilionidae > Noctilio > Noctilio leporinus. The sequence goes on from PVIW01005651.1 coordinate 54,032, forward strand.
TTGACATTGTTAAAAAAGTTTTTACTATACTGTCAGGTTTAAAGTATATTTATTTCAACACTAGGAATATATTAATAAAATTTAACATTCATTTTTTTCAAACCCAGAGTTTTATTTTAATTAAAATGTTTTGAAAGGTTTTATTTATTATTTTCAGAGAGAGGGGAAGGGAGAGAAGCAGAGAGGGAGAAAGACATCTATATATGGTTTTCTTTCACCTGCCTCCAGCTATGGACCTGGCTGGAGGCCTGGCTTGCAACCTGGTTATGTGCCCTGACTGGGAATTGAACCAGTGACCTTTGGGTTGACAGGCCAGCACCTTATCTGCTGAGCCACCAGCCAGGGCTATTTTTAAATTAAATTTATTGGGGTGACATTGGTTAAGAACATTAATAGGTCTCAAGCATACATGGTATGGTATATGACCTGTACATTGCATTGTGTGCCCACCACTCAAAGTCAAATAATTTTCTGTCAACATATACTTAACCCCCTTTACCATTTACTACTGTCCACCCTTCTTTCATCTGGTAACCCTCTATAGTTATCTGTTTCTATGAGTTTTTGCATTTTTTCTTGCTTATTCACTTGTTGCTTTCAGTTTTATATTTCAAATAGAAGAGGAATCATATGGCAGTCATCTAGAAAGAAAACATCCTTAATCAAACAAAAAATATTTATTTATAACTGACACAATATTATAAATAAAACTACAATACTTTAGGCATTCAAATTAAACTGGGATAATGAAGGAAATTGAAGGTACAAATAAATGGAAGCATATACAATATTCATGGATTGGAAGAATTAACATAATTAAAATGTCCATACTATCCAAAGCAATCTATAGATTCAAGGCAATTCCTGTTAAAATACCAATGGCATATTTCACATATCTAGAACAAGTATTTCAAAAATTTACATGGAACAAACAAACAAACAAACAAAAAACCAAAACAGAATGGCCTTAGCAGTCTTGGAAAAGAACAAATATGGAGGGATCACAATACCTAGTATCAAATTCTACTACAAGGCCACTGTAATCCAGAGAGTCTGGTACTGGCATAAGAACACACAAATAGATCAATGGAACATAATACAGAATCCAAAAATAAACCCATGCCTCTATGATCAACTAACATTTGATAAAAGTGGCACAAACATACAATGGAGTAAAAAGAGAGTCTCCAACAAATGATGATGGGAGAATAGGACTGGTATGTGCAAAAAAATGAACCCATGTGACCAATTTATACCATGCACCAGAATGAACTCAAAGTGGATAAAACACTTAAATATAAGTCATTATACCATAAAAGCCCTAGCAGAAAACATAGGCAGTAAAATTTCAGCTATTTGGTGCAGCAGTACTTTTGCAAATCTATCTCCTAGAACAAGGGGTATAATGGAAAAAAAAAATAAACAAATGGGTTTTTATGTCTACTTAAAAATCTTCATAGCTAAAGAAAAGAGCAAAATGAAAAGGACACCTACTGTATGGAAAAATGTATTTGCTAAGGATACCTTGACAAGGGTTTGATCTCCAAAATATATAAAGAACTTGTGCAACTAAACACCAGGAAGACAGACAACCCAGTTAAAATTGGCAAACATTTCTCCAAGGAGGACATACAAAGGTTCCATAGGCATATGAAAGAATGCTCAACATCACTAGCCATCAGAGATTCAAATTAAAACCACAATGAGGTACAACTTGACATTGTTCAGAATGGCCATCATTAACAAATCAACAAACAAGTGTAGGCAATGATGTGGGGAAAAGGGAACCCTTGGGCATGCTTGATGGGAATGCATACTGGTACAGCCATTGTGGAAAACTATAGAATTTTCTCAAAAAATTAAAAATGAAACTGCCTTTGGTCCAGTGATTCCACAGATTGTATTATACCCTAAGAATCCTGACACACCAATTCAAAATAACCTATGCACTGTAATGTTCATAGCAGTGCTATTTACAATAGCCAAGTGCTGGAACCAGCCCAAGTGTCTATCAATAAATGAGTGGATAAAAAAAAAAAAAAAAAAAAAAAACTGGTACATTTACACAATAAAATACTATATAGGAGAAAGAAAGAACTCCTACCCTTGACAACTGTGTGGATAGAACTGGAGAGTATAATGTTAAATGAAATAGGACACACAGTGTAAAATAAATACTATACGATCTCAGCTATAACAGGAACCTAATGAACAAAAATGAGCAAATTAGAACCTGAGGCATGGAAATAAACAAATTGGCAGTGACCAGATGGGAGGGATAGGGGAATAATCAGGGGAAAAGGGGGAAAGGTATAGTTAAAGAACATGGGTTAAGGACTGATGAACATGGACAACAGGGTGGAAGCAGGGAGGGGAGAGTAAAGTGGGAAAAACTGGGACAACTGTAATACAGCAATAATATAAAAGGAAACTGAGAAGTAAAAAAATAAATCAGTAATATTAAAAATTAATGGCTTAGAATGACAATCAGTGAAGAAATAAAATATTACCTCAAAACAAATGAAAATGAACATGCATAGTCAAAATCTATGTGACACAATAAAAGTAGTCCTGAGAGGAAAATTCATAGCCTTAACTATGAACTTAACTAGGACTACTTAAGAAGCAGGAAAAAAAATCTCAAATAAACAACCTAATCCCCCATCTAACGAAAACTATAAAAGGAACAAATAAAGGCCAAAGTGGGTAATAAAAGGAAATAATAAAGATCAGAGGAAAAATAAGTGACAGAGACCAAAACAATAATGAAAAAGATAAATGTTACTAAGAACTGGTTGTTTGAAAAGATAAACAAGATTGACATTTAACCAGACTCATCAAGATAAAAAGAAACAGGACCCCAATAAAAAATTATAAATGAGGATTCGGGAAGATGGCGACAGAGTAGAGAGCAGTGCTGATGGTGTTCTCTAGTACCAAAGCAGCTAGAGGACAAGATAGGGAGCGTGAGACATCTTCAGGACCCTAGGAATTGGAGCAGGCAGCATCTGGACACAGGGGAGCATAGCCCAGAGGCAGAGAAGGCCAGCAGGACAGTAGGTGAGGCATTTACCCACTGGCCGGCAGGCTGAGGTCCACTCTAGCCAGTGGCGGCTCTGCCCAGGGGGGCGAGTTTGACTGGGGCCAGCTCCGGACTCCCTGGCAACTGGAAGTCTCAACGGTGAAGTGCGGGCAGCCAGGACAAACACTGTAGGGAACGTGGAATTGAACTCTTGCAGGGGAGGGACTGTGTGAGAGACTCACTCCAGCAACAGGGAGAGGAAGCTCCTCACCAAGCTAGAGGCGAGGAGAAGAGTCCTGCGAGAAACTGTAGCGCAGGAGCTGGGAAGTGCACCTGGCCGAGGCAGCGAGAGGGCCGAAAACGGTGCTGCTGGGACACCAGGGAAACAGAAGCTAGAAGCCCCTGCCAGGGGGGAGGTCCAGCCTTGCACAACCACACAGGCCCCCAGGCTCCACGGAAACTCCAAATGGCAAGTCTGTGAGCCAGGAACTAGTAGAGGAGGCAACTGATCCGCCATTGCCATTGCCGGAGACAAACTCCACACCACCCACACCTGGGAGAAGGTCATCACAGAGGCCTCGTAAAGGACTTCTCGAAGAGCTGGTTGGCTTGGAGGAATGGAAGGGCGGGACAGTGTAGGTGGACCCTGGACAGTGTTGATGGACAGGGGTGGCCTCCTCCTGGGAACTGCGGGGGCGGGGCCAGTCGTCACAGGGACTGGCAAAGTTGTGGGCTGCCCTGCAGGGGTGCTGGGTGCTCATCTCGGGCAGGAACCTCTGCCAGGAGTGGGAGGGGGCACCCTGCGGGCTCCAGAACACTGGCAGCCCTAAAACCCAGCCAGGCTGCTGAAGGCCCAGCCTACCTGGGGGCAGACACTCAGAATCAGCCCTACTGTGACAATCAGAGGCCCTGCCACGTGCCAAGACTGGCTAGAATATAGACTATAGACTGTAAAGTCCTGACCAAGAAAAAGAGGCAGCCTCAGGAAAGGGATTGCTGCCAATCTTAAGCACCTGAGTTATACCGAGAGCAATATGAACTATTAATCCCCAACATATCCTTTGCAAAAGTTACTTCTCACATATTCTTAATCCCCCCATACCTCAATCCACCTAAATACCCAAGACCCTCCCCCTACTCTGGAATTAAAGTCTACTCACTCAGTGGCTATAAAGCATTCCCAGTCCTCAATCTAAGTATTCCTCCCTTCCCCAGCCTTTCTAAACCCTTTGTTTATTCTTTTCTTTTTTCTCTTTTTTTTTTTTTCTCTAATTTTTCTTTTCCTTTTCTTCCTGGTAAAGCCCACAGGTTCTGGCTCCACCTGGACCAATCAGAAATCATAAAGGGGGAACAGACAGATATAACTTTTCTTTATTAATATTGATTTCTCTTTGTCTTGTGACTTTCTCCCCCCCCCCTTTTTTTTTTCTTTCCTTTCTTTCTTTTTCCTTTCTTTTCTCCCTGATAAAACCCACTGGACCTGGCTCCACCTGGACCAAACAGAGACCATAAAGGGTGAACAGACCTTAATCTTTTTTTTATTAATATTGATTTCTCTTTCTCTTGTGACTTTCTTCCTTTTTTTTTTTTTTTTCCCCCTCTGCTAAAAGCCCTCAGGTCCAGGCTCCATCTGGACCAGTCAGGGATTATTAAGGGTGAACAGCCATCTAAATCCTTTCTTCTTATTATTATTATTGTTTTTATTTCTTTTTTCCTTTTGCATTTTTTTGTTTGGTTTGGTTTGGTTTGGTTTTTTGTTTTTGTTTTTTTTGTTGTTGTTTTTGTTTTTGTTTCTGCTAAAAGCCCACAGGCCCAGAATACAACCAGACAGCCCAAATAAAGGACACACCAAGAACAGCAAGTGGAGAAAATCTGGGAGACGGCAACACTGAACTCCACAACTCTCCTATCACAGAAGGGTGCTCAACTAAGGCAAGGAAGCAAAGCAGGGTAAACCAAGGAAAGAACAAAAATAAATAAATAAGTAAAGAGCAAGCAAGAACAGACACCCAAAATGGGGGAAAAAAGGAAAGGAAGAATTCCCAGAAAGAACACAAAATGAAATAGAGGCACCTGGAATATCAGATAAGGAATTCAAAAGAATGATGATAAAGAAGCTCAGTGAGCTCAGCCACATCAAATAAAACTGGAAACAACTCCAGGAGAACTACAAAGAACTCCAGGGAAATTACAAAGAACTCCAGGGAAATTATAGAGAACTCCAGGGGAATTACAAAGAACTCCAGGGAAGTTACAAGGAACTTACTGAGAACTACAACAGCATGAAAAAGGACATGGAAACTATCAATAAGTGCCAGCAGGAAATGAAGAATACAATTTCTGAATTGAAGAATACAGTAGAAGGAATCAACAGTAGGCTAGAGGAAGCAGAGGACCGGATCAAGTTGGAGGATAATGTAGACAAATACTCCAAGACAGTAAAAGAGAATAATAAAAGGCTGAATAAGACTGAAGAGGGGTTAAGAGAGCTGCAGGACAACATGCAACATAACAACATCCCTTTCATGGGGATACCAGAAGGAGAAGAGAAACAAGGAATGGAAAACCTGTTCAAAACAGTCATGATAGAAAATTTCCCTAACATGATGAGTGAAAACATTAGTCCAGTTCAGGAAGCACAGAGGGTTCCAATGAGGATCAACCCAAACAGACCAACACCAAGGCACATTATTATTAAAATGGCGAATTTCAAAGACAAAGAGAGAATCCTAAAAGCATCAAGAGAGAAAAGACAAATAACATAAAAGGGGGCTCCAATAAGGCTATCAAATGATTATTCCACAGAAACAATTCAAGCCAGAAGGGAATGGCAAAAAGTATTTCAAGTCATGGTAAACAAAGGCCTGCAACCAAGAATACTCTACCTAGCAAAGCTCTCATTCAAGATAGAAGGAGAAATAAGGAGCTTCCCAGAAGAAAAAAAAAAAAGACTAAAAGAATACATCTCTACCAAACCAGCATTGCAAGAAATGCTAAAGGTTCTGCTATAAAAATAAGTAAACAAATAAAATGAAGAAACAGAGAGAGCCAAAGAGGAATACAGATACAAAGGGAGAGAATGGCAATGAATAAGTATCAATAGTAACCTTAAATTTAAATGGATTAAATGCACCAATCAAAAACATAGGGTAGCCGAATGAATAAGACAACATGACCCACATATACGCTGTCTTCAAGAGACCCACCTCAGAACAAAAGATTGACACAGATTGAAAGTGAAGGGATGGAAAAATATGTATCAAGCAAAAGGATATGAAAAAAGGCTGGAGAAGCAATACTGATTCCAGACAAAATAGGTTTTACGATGAAGGCCATAAAAAGAGATAAAGAAGGACATTTCATAATACTTAAGGGAACAATCCATCAAGAAGAAATAACTCTGGTAAACAAATATGCACCCAACATAGGAGCTCCCAAACATATAAGGAAAATCTTGGAGGACTTCAAGGATACAGACAGCAAGACACTCATAGTAGGGATTTGAATACCCCACTATTAACAATGGACAGATCTTCCAAACAAAAAATCCCCAGAGATGTTGTGGAATTGAACAACACTCTAGAGAAAATGGACCTAACTGATGTATACAGAACCTTTCACCCCAAATAAGCAAAATACGCATTCTTTTCAAATGCACATGGAACATTCTCTAAGATAGACCACATGGTAGGTCACAACACAAGCCTCCAAAAGTACAGGAAAATTGAAATCATGGCAAGCATCTTCTCAGATCACAATGGCTTGAAACTAGAAACCAATCTCAAGGGATAAAAACAAAAACACTCTAACTCATGGAGACTGAATAACATGCTTTTAAGTAATGAATGGGTTAACAATGAGATCAAAGATGAAATAAAAAATTCCTGGAAACAAATGACAATGAACACACAACAGCCCAAAACCTATGGGACACAGTAAAGGCAGTCCACAGAGGGAAATTTATAGCAATAAAGGTCTACAAAAAGGTTACAAGGAGTTTATAAAAACAACCTAACCATAAAGCTGCAAGTACTAGAGAAGCAACAACACACAATGCCCAGAACAAGTAGGAGGAAGGAAATCACCAAGATTAGAGCAGAATTAAATAACTTAGAGGCTCAAACTACACTTTGAAGAATCAACAAATCCAGGAGCTGGTTCTTTGAACAATATAAACAAAATTGACAAATCTTTTTCCAAACTACTCAAGAAAAAGAGACAGAGGACCCAAATAAATAGAATCAGAAACAACAGAGGACAAATCACAACTGATACTTCAGAAATATAAAAGATTGTAAGAAATTTTTACAAACAACTATATGACAAGAAATATGACAACCTGGGTGAAATGGACACATATCTGAAAATGTATAATCTACCAAAACTGAATCCGGAAGTAAAAAGCCTGAATAGACCAACAACAACTAGTGAAATTAAAGAAGTAATACAAAATCTCCCAAAGCACAAGAGCCCCAGAGTGGATGGATACACAGGTAAATTTTACCAACCATTTAAAGAAGAGCTAACTCATGTCATTCTCAACCTATACCAATAAATACAGGAAGAGGGAAGACTCCCAAACTCTTTCTATGAGGCCAATATTATTCTAATCCCAAAACCAGGGCAAGACACAACTAAGAAAGAAAGCTACAGGCCAATACCTCTGATGAACATAGATGCTAAGATTCCCAACAAAATATTGGCCAGCCAGATTCAGCAGTACGTTACAAAGGGCATACACCATGATCAAGTGGGTTTTATCCCAGGGATGCAAGGATGGTACAACATTTGTAAATCAATAAATGTAATACACCACATCAACAAAATGAAAGAAAAAGTCCATATGATCATATCAATAGATGCTGAAAGAGCATTTGATAAAGTACAGCAACCATTTATGATAAAGACCTTTAGCAAAACGGGAATAGAGGGAGAGCATACCTCAACATCATAACGGCCATATATGAGAAACCTGAAGCCAACATCATACTCAGCTGGCAAAAAACTGAAAGCTTTCCCCCTAAGATCAGGAACAAGACAAGGCTGTCCACTTTCTCCACTTCTGTTCAACATCATCCTGGAAGTTCTACTCATAGGCATCAGAAAAGAAAAAGGAATCAAAGGTATCCAAATGGGAAAGGAGGATCTTAAACTGTCATTATTTGCAGATGATATGATAGTGTACATACAGAACCCGATGGGCTCCACCAAAAACTTACTCAACCTAATAAGCAAATTTAGCAAAATAGCTGGATATAAAGTCAATATCCAGAAATCAAAAGCATTTTTGTATACCAATAATGAAACATCAGAAATAGAAGTGAGAAAACAAATCCCATTTACCATGGCAACAAGAAAAATAAAGTACCTAAGAATAAACTTAACTAAGGAGGTAAAAGACCTGTACTCAGAAAACTATAGAACAATGAAAAAAATCAAGAAAGATACAAAAAGTGGAAGCATATACCATGTTCATGGATGGGAAGAATTAACATCATTAAAATGTCCATTCTTCCCAAAGCAATCTACAGATTCAAAGCAATCCCAATTAAAATACCAAGGACAGACTTCACAGAAATAGGAAAAATACTTCAAAAATTTATATGGAGCCAAAAACACCCATGAAAAGCCACAGCAATCTTGAGAAAGAAGAACAAAGTAGAAGGAATCACAATACCGGACATCAAACTATACCACAAGGCTTCTGTCATTAAAACAGTCTGGTACTGGCATAAGAATAGACATATAGATCTATATGTAGATCTATATCTACATATAGAGAACCCAGAAAGAAACCCAGGACTCTGTGGTCAATTACTATTCAACAAAGGGGTAAGGAACATAAAATGGAGTAAAAACAGTCTCTTCAATAAATGGTGTTGGGAGAACTGGATAACAATATGCAAAAAGATAAAACTAGACTACCAAGTTACACCATAAACCGGAATAAACTCAAGATGGATACAGGATTTAAACATAAGCAGTGCTACCATGAAGTTCTTGGAGAAGAATATAGGCAGTATACTTTTTGATATTTTATGCAGAAATATGTGTACTGATACTTCTCCAGGGGCAAAGGAAAGAAAAGAACGAATCAACAAATGGGACTATATCAAATTGAAAAGTTTCTGTTCAGCTAAAGAAAACACCAGTAAAATGATAAGGGAACCAACTGTATGGGAAAACATATTTGCCAATGATACCTCAGACAAGGGTTTGATCTCCAAAATAAATAAAGAACTAAAGTGACTCAACACCAGGGAGACAGATAGACCAATTAAAAAGTGGGCAAAAGACCTGAAGAGACAACTCACCTAGGAAGACATAGAAAGGGCCCAAAGGCATATGAAAAAATGCTCATCATCACTAGTCATCAGAGAGATGCCTATTAAAACCAAAATAAAATACCACAACACACCTGTCAGAATGGTAATCATCAACAAATCAACAAACAACAAGTGTTGGCAGGGATGTGGGGTAAAAAGAACCTTGGTGCACTGTTGGTGGGTTCGTAGGCTGGTGCAGCCACTATGGAAAACCGTATGGAGTTTCCTCAAAAAACTAAAAATGGAACTGCCTTTTGGTCTGTCAATTCCACCACTAGGGCTATACCCAAATAATCCTGAAACACCAATTCATAACAACATATGTACCCCTATCTTCATAGCAGTGTTATTTACAGTAGCCAAATGCTGGAATCAGCCTAAGTGCCCATCAGTGAATGATTGGATCAAAAAACTTTGGTACATTTACAGAGTGGAATACTATACAACAGAAAGAAGGAACTCCTAACCTTTGCAACAACATGGATGGAACTAGAAAGTATTATGCTTAGTGAAATAAGCCAATAGTGAAAGACAAATACCATACGATCTCACCCACTACAGGACAATTATGAAGAAAACAAGCAACAAGGAAAACAGAACCAGATATATGAATACAGTGAATAGGCCTTCAGTGGGCAGGGGTAAATGGGTGGGGGGAGGGGGAAGGAAGAGGCAAAGAAGGGGAGCAGTTTAGTCAAGAAACTAATATGGAAGAATCATGGACATGGACAACAAGTGGGATTTACTTTGTCCGGGAGTGGATGAATGGGAAAGGGTACATAAGGGCTTAAAAAAGGGATGGATGTAGTGCAACAATAATAAAATTAAATTTTAAAAAAGGAAGGGAATTTAAGAAAACAATCACATTTACTATTTCAACAAATGAGAATAAAGTAACTTGAAATAAATTTAACCAGGGAAATAAAAGCTGTATACTCAGAAATTTATAAGATATTGAAATAGCAATGGCATAGTTTAGAAAAAAATTCCAAAAATCTATGTGGAACCAAAACAGAATCCAAACCACCATAACCATCTTGAGAAAGAGGAACACAATTGGAAGTATCACCATACCTGATACCAAACTACACTACTAGGCCACTGTAATCAAAACAGCCTGGCACTGGCATGAAACAAGCATATATTTCAGTGGAACAGAATAGAAAGCCCAGATGCCAACTCACAGTTTTATGGTCAATTAATATTTGACAAAGGAGGCAAGAGCATACAATGAATTAAAGACAGTTTCTTTAAAATGGTGTTGAGCAATTTGTACAGATACATGCAAAAAAAATCATCTTACACCATATACAAGAATAAACTCAATATAGATAAAAGACTTAAATTTAAGTAATGAAACCATAAATGATAGAAGTTAACATAAGTAGTAATAGCTCAGATATTTCTCATAGCAATATATTTACTGATATATCTCCAAGGGCAAGGGAAATAAAGGAAAAAAATAAACAAATGGGACTACATCAAATAAAAAGTGCATAGCAAAAGAAACCATCAACAGATAGAAAAAGGAACTCACTGTATGCAAAAACATATCTGTCAATGATACATATTATAAGGGGTTAATTTCAAAAAGTATAAAAGTAATTATGCAATGCAACATCAGGAAGACAAGCAATCCCATTAAAAAATGGGCAAAGGACCTGAATAATCCCTTCTCAAAGAAGTACATACAGATGGCCAATACACATGAAAAATGCTCAATGTCACTAATTACCAGAGAGATACAAATAAAAACTGCAATTAGGTATTGCCTCACACATGTCAGAATGACTACCATCAAATCAGCAAACAAGTATTGGCAAGGATGTGGAGAAATGGGAACCCTTGGGCACTCAGCTGGGGATGCAGACTGGCCCAATCACTTTGAAAAAACAGTATGGATTATCCATAAAACAATTCAAAATGGAAATGCCTTTAGACCCAGCAATCCCTCTTCTGGGGATTATATCTTGATAATTCCACAACACCAGTTAGAAGGAATATATGCACTCCTATGTCTACAGCAGCATTAGTTATAATTGCCAAGATCTGGAAACATCCCAAGTGCCCATTAGTAGTTAAGTGAATAAAAAGCTCTGGTACATTCACATAATGGAATATTACGTGGCTGTAAAAATGAAGGAACTTTTACTTTTTGTGACAACATGGATGGACCTGGAGATTATTATGATAAATAGAGTAAGCAAGAGAGTGCTTCGTGAGCCTTCTTCCTTACCTGCTTGTCTTGGTGTTTGTGTCTGGGAGCCACTGATAGCAAGATGTCTTCAGGAAATGCTAAAATTTGGCACCCTTCCCCCAACTTCAAAGCCACAGCTGTTATGCCAGATGGTTAGTTCAAAGATACCAACCTATCTCACTACAAAGGAAAATATGTAGTGTTCTTCTTTTACTCTCTTGACTTTACCTTTGTGTGCCTGAGATCATTGCTTTCAGTGACAGGGCAGAAGAATTTAAGAAACTCAACTGCCAAGTGATTGGTGCTTCTATGGATTCTCACTTCTGTCACCTGGAGTGGATCAACATACCCAGGATGCAAGGAGAACTGGGACCTATGGACATTCACTTGGTGTCAGACTTCAAGTGTACCATTGATCAGGATTATGGGGTCTTAAAGGCTGATGAAGGCATGTCATTCAGGGGCCTCTTTATCGTTGATGATAAAGGTATCCTCTGCTAGATCACTGTCAACGACCTTCCTCTTGGCTACTCTATGGGTGAAACTCTGAGACTAGTTCAGGCTTTCCAGTTGACTGACAAACATGGGGAAGTGTGCCCAGCTGGCTGGAAACCTGGCAGTGATATCGACAAGCCCGATGTCCAGAAGAGCAAAGACTATTTCTCTAAGCAGAAGTGAACACTGGGCCATTACAGGGTCATGGCAGCAGTGTACAGCCATGAGGGCAAAACCTCTGTTTTCTGTTGTAACGCATAAAACACAAAGTTTAGATTTAAGCCACATGATACAGGACAGGTCTTTTTTGCAGGGTTTGGGGAGGCCAGCCTTTCTTTTTCTGGAGGAAGTGCCCCAAACTTTGAGCAGGCCAACTGATGTGTACACTAGTGGAGCATCGCTTTTATGTTGTGTAGTTTCTATTAAACTTGATGTGTACATATATATACATATATATGGAAAAAGCCAGAGAAAGACAAATATCATATGATCTACTTTACATGTGGAATCTAACGAATAAACTAACTTGATGAACAAAATAGGACCAGTGGGATGGATACATAAAATAGACAGCTTTCAGAGTAGGTGGAGGGCATTGAATAAAAGGTGAAGAGATTAACCAAAGAACGTATATGCATAGCTCATGGATATACTCATAGATAATAGTGTGGTGAAAATCGGGGGAGAGATGCAGAAGCTCAGTGGAGGGGGACAAAGTGGGGAAATGGGGAGCATGTATAATAGTGTCAAATTATATGTATATAACATTAAAAAAATTTATTCATTATTTTTAGAGAGAGGGGAAGGGAGGAAGGGAAAAAGGGAAACATCAATGTATGGTTGCCTTTCACCTGACTCCAGCTGAGGACCTGGCTGGAGACATGACTTGGAACTGGGCATGTGCCCTGACTGGGATGTATATAACATTTTAATGGTAAAAGTGAGATATAAAGATAAAAGTAGGAGACACCAAGATGGTGGAGGAGTCAGTGGAGCTACACCAATCTCCTCCCAATACCAAAATGGAATTACAACTTAACTGGGGAGAAATCATCCAGAATATCCAACAGAACACCACCTGGAGAGGTCTTATTACCACAGACAAAACAGAAGAGCCAATTCATCACAACATGATTGGTAGAAAGTGCGGAACCGCGAGAGGCTGGTGGGGCTCCCACAGGTGGCAGCTGAAGAGTCAGAGAAAATCTCAGTAGTCGGGGATTCCATCAGAGAAGGGTGGGATCTAAACCCCCAACTGGGCTTCCCAGCCTACAGCAACAAAGTTGAGAGTAAAACAGAACCCAGCTGTGAAAAGCAAAAAGCTACCAGGTTTAGCTAGCTTGACAGAGACACCAGTTCTTAAAGGGACCACCCACGAAAATACAGCGGCACCCATTTACTGTGGGTTCCAGCAGAGGGAGGGCACAATGGACTAGAGACACTTAAGAAGGGTTTGGGTTAGTGGCTTTAGGGGGAGAGCAGAGGGAGCAGACCTCAAGTCCAGTGCTGACCCATCCCCCATACAGCCAGCAGACTATTCTTCTCCAAAGGGTAGGAGCCTGAGGGAAAGCCACAGCCCCACCCATAGGAATTAATCCACCCCACCTAGCAGTGCCTAAATCTGACCTCGGATCACCGGTTGATTGGATTAACAACTGAATTAACCTGCCTTGCTCAGAGGTTCCTAAAACTGACCACTGATCACAGACTGATTGGATTAACAACTAAAGGAGACAAAGACAGTGGCTCTCTGGTAGTCTCCAACTGGCTGATTAGGCCCAGACTGGGATATGAGCTGACATCACCAACCACAGATCCAGGAAGTAAACAAAAAGTGCACCTCTAAGCCACAGAAGGTCACACCACTAAGACAGTAAATCCAAGTAGACCAATCTAAGAAGCAGAAACAAACAAGAGCCAGATAAAATGGAGTAACAAAGAAATAAACTCTCAGCAAATGGAAAGGAGGAATCCCCAGGAAGAGTGCAAAATGAAATAGAGGCAAGCACACTATCTGACATGGAATTCGAAATAATGATGGTAGAGAAACTCAATAAGATCAGCAAGTTCAAAGAAAACAACTCCAGGAGAATTACAAAGAACTCGAGGGAAGATACAAGGAGCTTATTGAGAACTAAACAAGCATTAAAAAGGACATAGACACCACCAATAAGAGCTAGGAGGAAGTGAAGAATACCATTTCTGAATTGAAGAACACAGTAGAAGGAATCAAAAGCAGGCTAGAGAAAGCAGAGGGTCAGATCAGCAAGCTGGAGGTCAGTGTAGGAAAAAAAAAAAAAAAAAGGCAGTACAACAAAATGAAAAAAGACTGAAAGAGATTGAAGAGGTTTTCAGAGAGCTGCAGGACAACATGAAATGTGATAACATCCATATCATAGGGATACCAGAAGGAGAAGAGGAGGAGCAAGGGATAGAAAACCTCTTTGAAAAAGTAATGACAGAAAACTTCCCTAACTTGAGGAGAGAAAATGTCATGCAAACTCAGGAAGCACAGAGGGTCCCAAGGAAGATGAACCCAAACAGGCCCACTCCAAGACATATCATAATGAAAATGGCAAATTTCAAAGACAAGGAGAGAATCCTAAAAGCAGTCAGAGAGAAATAGCTAATAATATACAAGAGGGCTCCCATAAGGTTACCAGCTGATTTCTCAACAGAAACACAACAAGCCAGAAGGGATTGGCAAAAAGTTGAAATACACAATGAAAAACAAAGGCCTGCAACCGAGAATACTCTAGCCAGCAAGGCTCTCATTCAAAATGAAATATGAAATAAGGAGTTTCCCCCAAAAAGTAGTCGAAAAGAATACATCTCTACCAAACCAGCATTGCAAGAGATGCTTTAAGAAGAACAGAAAACAGAGACGGACAGGAACACAGGTACAAAGGTAAATGGATTAAATGCACCAATCAAAAGACAGGGCAGCTGAATAGATAAGAACCAACTTTACATGGGCAACAGGTGGGATTGACTTTGGGGGGAATGGGTGGGTGGGGATGGGGACAGAGGGGAGCAAAAAGGGGATGGATGTAATAGAACAACAATAAAATTTAAAAAAAGAACCAACTTTAACTTATGAATGCTTTAAAGTGATCTTGTTATAAATAGATTTTACTAAATAAGGTACAATTTTGTATATTAGTTGTATCTGCATTAATGCAGGTTAAGTTTCCTTAGATTGGAATCATTTCACAATATGGGAAAATCAGGTTACTTGCAATAACTGAAAAATTGAATGCAGTTAAGGAAGAAGGAAAACCTAAGAAAATGTGTATGCATATTACATAGGAGACATGCTGTCTTTCTTACTGTTATAAAATATGTGCTTATTTGTGGCTGTGTAATATATAGATTTTTGTTAGCAATTTATGCTTTAAATAGCAACCAACTGGTCAATCTTTACATTAGAAAAGATGCTGAGAATGAAGACCAATTTGGATGGAAGTTGCAAACTACTAAACTATATGATTTGTGTACATAAACAATATATGTTCTCATATTAGCACGTAAATTAGATGAGATTTCTTTCACCTAAATTGTGGAAGTAAACATTTCCAGTTATGAAGGCCCCCAAACTGGGGATGCTTGGGAAAAGGAATTAATGCTATAGTAAACTTTATTATTGAAATGTGAACATACCTAATCTCTACCTCAACAGAACCTTAAATAGTTCAGGGGTTAGTTTAGGACAACATAGGAAGTCAACCACAAGTTCAAAAAATAGCTAGAAGGCTATTCTACAAAATTATTTA
Organism: Noctilio leporinus; assembly: GCA_004026585.1. NCBI lineage: Eukaryota > Metazoa > Chordata > Mammalia > Chiroptera > Noctilionidae > Noctilio > Noctilio leporinus. The sequence continues at coordinate 69,845 of PVIW01005651.1, forward strand.
AATCCTAGGGATTTTAATTTTTTACCTTAACTTAGTAGACATCATCATTTCTACTCTGGGGACCAGCTGAGCACTGCAAGTGCCATTATTTCTGAAGGCTTCAACTTGTAAAACACATGTAGCGGAAAAACAGAGAATATTGAAAGAAGTAAGACATGTGCTCAGCCTGCCTAAATAAATAAATAAGTAAATCTACAATTTAAGATGGAAAACTCCAAAAAGAATAATTTGTAGTTCCAGTAGCTTAAAATAAAGATGAGTTGTATTATTGGAATGGGGAGGATCTGACTCAAAAACCAAATTCATTTTTCACTCTGGTTTTGGCACTGTCTCCAGGACAACCTTCACAAAAGTGAGTTCTGCAATATATCATTTCTGTGATATATTTTGCAAAAATACCATTTCAGAGTAAAATAAGTATTAAAGAAGAAAAAAACTGCTTAATCTTGCTACACTATATATAAAATACTATCATTTAACATGTAATAATTATGTAAGCTATTGGCATATTTAAAATTTTTTGTATTGACTCTTCAAAATCCAGTATGTACTTTAAATATGTGTAAAATTATGTATGGGTGTAAATGTATTTATGCATGTGTTTGGTAATATTGCAATTCATATTACTTAAAAGAATAATTCTTTAAATAAATGAATTAATGTAGGCATTTTGGAATAATGAAAAGAAAACTTTGTGTTAATATGATTCGAGAAACTGACAGAAGGCAGTAATTAAATTGTGAATTGTCAGGATGTGAAAGGGGAAAAAAAAGCACACATTGGTGGTTACAGAATAGACAGGGGGATGTTAAAAAGAACAAAGGAAATAGAGAAGCCAAAGAACTTATATGCATGGCTCACGGACATGAACTAAGGAGGGCACTGCTGGAGGGAATGGGGTACTTGGCAGAGGCGGGTAAAGGAGGGGGAAATTGGGACAACTGTAATAGCAAAATAAATAAAATATATTAAAAGAAAGATAAAAGTAAAATTTTTTACAAAATATTTTACATGAAGATATTTTATAAATTCAAAAGAAATATAGATAGCCCTGTATCCAAATAGACAAGGGACTATTTGGATACAGGCAGGTCATAATTTAGAAATGCCCAATAAACATGCACAAATATATTCAACCTCATTCTTTTCAAATAATTACAGTTAAACATTATAAAATATATGATAATGAAAGATGATTTGACTCTGGGTGATGGGCACCAAATGCAATATACAGGTTGTATATTATAGATATGTACATTTGAAACCTATATAATCTTATAAACCAATGTTACCTCAATAAGTTAATAAAATAAACAATGGGATATTTCTACTATTTTGGTAAAAATTTAATAAGAAAATATATAATATTTATGACTATATACAGAAATGAGCAATCATTTACATCTATTATTAGTATGAATTTTTTCCTGTAGAAACATATAGCAAAATTCTTTTAAATACATACCATTTTTATTGAAGAGTTCCAGTTTAAAAATGCATTGTTAAAAAGAAAAAGTGTACATGAATTTTATACAAGTATATATATATAATTTTAATAATATTTTATTTTTAACTATTTTTATTATTGGCACCATTACAGATGTCCAAACTGTTCACTGATAAAAAAATATTTGCTCAATAAATTAAAGTATATTATTAAATTAACTTCTCTTAGGTATTCTGACTTACATGTTTATTTATTGTCATGGACACATCTATGACAGTATACTTGTATAATGAAAAGGTCATATTATGTGAGTATGTATAGTGTGATCCAAAAGAAATATTTAAAAATACATACATGTATTAGTTATATTTAGAAATAATTTAAAATAACGTATGCATTCAAATTTAAAAACTAGTTTTCTGTTGTGGTGAGATTATTTGTAAACTCTTTGTCGATTTATATATTTTTTCACATAAAATAATATTTTAAGGAAAAAATTTATTCTATTTTTTTTGTGGAATTTCTTTTTTTAATTTAAACTATAACTAAGCACATACAACTCCAGATTGGAAAACAATGGCTTAGCACATAATAGGTGTTTAGTAAATATTAGCAGTTGTTATGGTTTTATATGTGAGCTTTATTTAATACACTAGTCTAGTCTGATCATATTCCCTTCCCCACACTTGACTTGCATTCACTCTACAACTCAGACAGACTGCCCTCTTCTTTCCCTTACCTTCCAAAGCAGCTCTTCGCACAGCCCATGTGCACTGCCCAGTGGGCCGCCCGGTAGACATGGTATATTTCACGCCCCTTTTTCTATGGTGCTGCTTTCTGTGACAACATTTTATTTTGGGGTACTTTTTTCTGCCTTCTTTGTTTCTATTTCTACCCCTCTTGTTCTTTACATACTAGTGTTCTCTGAAAGTCTACCTTTACCCATCTTCTTTTTGTTCATTTTATCTTTTTAAATTTAAAATTTTAAATTAACACAGCAAAATTGACGACTTTGTGTATATGTATAGTACTATGACTTTACACATATCTAGATTTGTATAACTGCTGCCTCAACAGGGCACAAACAGTTTCATCACTCACAAACTTCCTCTGTGCCATTCCTCTGTGGTCATACCCTTCCTATCCCTAACCTTTGGCTCCACTGACTATATCCTTAACCAACTGTGTACTCCACCAACTATGACTTTGGGAGAACATCATATGATTTGAACCATCTATATGAACTTTAGTATTACATTAAAATATTTGACATCTACATATATCAAAAATTCTGCAAACTAAATTATTTTTTCTAGAATATAATTTTTCTAGAAAAAGTTTGCAGAATTTTTTTTGATACAAATGTCAATTATCATGTTTATAGTTCAGCATTTTATATAATTTATACCTTTTATGAACTTTTATTGTGGCTGTATAATAATTATAGCCTAAAAAAAAAATAACGGCAGAACCTTCTGGGTATAAAAGTAGTCTTCAAGGTGGAAAAAGAATTTAATAGTTTTTAATTTTGAGGTTCTGTTAAGCTACCAATTATATCAGTGGTTTAACTAAGTTTCCTTCAAAGAAATACAGGTATAAATACATAAAAGTTTCTTAAAGTTGTAATATGGGCAGGAAAATATCACAAAAATAATGCTTGGTAAATGATTACATTTTTAAAAACAGGAAGCTGAAAAAGCTAAGCATCAACTAAAGTATTTCCTAAATCAAGGGGAGTTACTTAAAAGTGACAGGATGACCAAGACAACAATGGGAAGGAGTAGAAGTAAAACAGAAATAAGTGAAGATTCACAATCTATACCATTGGAGAAAGAAACAAGAAAAGCACAAGTTACATATTCAAGTGGGCAAAAGACAAATGCTAAAATTCAAGAACATTTACAGGTAAGAAATTACTCAAAGTAGTATGTGCTGTTAGAGCTTAATCATTTATATTATTTGCCTTATTTATTATTAACAAATTATGTCCTTTTTGCTTGGATTTTTCCTTTTATCTTCTGGTTATATTAACTCATTATCTTGAAAATGAATAAAAATATGTATTGATTTTGTGATTGATATTTTTAGACATTCAAATGGTGACATTGTATTTTCAAGATCGTTGTTTGAGGAGATGGCAGCTTTTTGGGGAAGATGGCAGCTCTGTCAGTGTATAAGCCACTGGTTGGATATTTCTCTTTTGATAACCGCTGCAGAAATGCCATTTTGGAAATCAATTTTGCGAAGAAAGGATACAAGCTTCTGATAGCCCAGTAAACAGGCATGACCATTGTGGGGGTGGCCTATAAGGATGACATAGTACTTGGAGCACATACAAGGGCAACTGAAGGGATGGTTGTTGCTGACAAGAACTATTCAAAGATACAGTTTCATATGACCTAACATTTATTGTTGTGGTGCTGGGACAGCTGCAGACACAGATATGACAATCCAGCTCTTTTTTTTTTTTCCAATTTGGAACTCCACTCTCTTTCCACTGGCCACCTTCCCAGAGTTGTGACAGTCAAATCAGATACTAAAGCAGATGCTTTTCAGGTACCAAGGTTACTACATTGGTGACGCTCTAGTTTTGGGGGGTATAGATGTTACTGGACCTCACCTTGACAGCATTTATCCTCATGGATCAACTGGTAAGTTGCTTTATGTGACTATGGGTTCTGGCTGTGTTTGAAGATATGTTTAGGCCAGGTATGGAGGAGGAGGAAGCCAAGAACCTGGTGAGTGAGGCCATTGCAGCTGGCATCTTCAATGACTTGGAGTCTGGAAGTAACGTTAGCCTCTGTGTCATCAGCAAGAGCAAGCTGATTATCTCCACCCATGCTCAGTGTCCAACAAGCTAAGGACTAGGTTTGGCCAGTACATGTGTGAGAAAGAGACTAACTACTGCAGTCTCACTGAAAAAGTCACTAACCTGGAAATTGAGGTGCTAGAAAAAACAGTCCAAACAATGGACACTTCCTGAATGGTGTCTGTGGGTGGCTGCTCACCGCTCTAGAAGACAGGGGTGGGGTGGGTGGAGGGTCTCTCTATAAGGCATTAATTTGACTCATGTGTGCTGAATGAAAACCAATAAAAAATGAAAACAAAACAAAAAGGTAGTTTGAATACAGACTTGTCAGATGTAAAATGTTTTATATATTTATTTATTACTTAATAGTTATAAAATTGTCATATATTAGTTTCAGGGGTACAACATAAAGGTTTGATATTAGCATATTTTGCAAAATTATTAACAGTGTATCTAGTTAATACCTGTCACTATAACTAGTTAAGAATATTTTTCTTTTTTGTCTATTTTATAGGTTAGGCTGTTATATTTGCCAATTATTTTCCACTTTGTCCCTTCTGCTAGATACCTCTGTGCCTTCCAGCAATCCCACCCACATGGTTCATATACATGCATCATGCACATCAGTTCTTTGGCTTCTCCATTCCCTTTACTTTTTTTTTTTTTTTTTAAGATTTTATTTCATTATCTTTAGAAAGAGAGGCAGGGAGAGAGACAGAGAGGGAGAGAAACATCAATGTATGGTTGTCTTTCACCTGCCTCCAGCCACAGACCTGACTGGAGACCTGGTTTGCAACCTGGTTATGTGCCCTGGCTGGGGAATCGAACCTGCTACCTTTGGGTTCGCAGGCCGGCACCTTAACCACTGTACTACCAGCCAGGGCTTTCCCTTTACTTTTTTTTCCCTGGGTTTTACTTCACCTTACTCTAGCTACTCCAGTGTTTCTTTTTTTATTTTTTCTGGCTTTTTAAATTTTATTGTTGTTATATTACATCCATTCCCTTTTTGCTCCCCTCTTTCACCCTCCTCACCCACCCATTCCCCCCAAAGTCAACCCCACCTGTTGTCCATGTCCATGGTTCCTTTATATTAGGTTCTTGTCTAAACTGATCCCCTTCCTTGCCTCTTCTTCCCCCCTCCGCACAACCCCTTTCCCCCTGATCACTGAAGACCTATTCACTGTATTCATATATTTGGTTGTTTTACTTGTTGTTAGTTTTGTTCATTATTGTCCTGTAACGGGTGAGATCATATAGTATCTGTTCTTCATTGACTGGCTTATTTCACTAAGGATAATACTTTCCAGTTCCATCCAAGTTGTTGCAAAGGGTACGAGTTCCTTCTTTCTTTCTGCTGTATAGCATTCCATTGTGTAAATGTACCAAAGTTTTTTGATCCACTCATCCACTGATGGGCACTTAGGCTGTTTTCAGCACTTGGCTATTGTAAGTAGTGCCGCTAAGAACATAGGTGTACATAGGTTCTTATGAATTAGTGTTTCAGGATTTTTTGGGTACAGTCCTAGTAGTGGAAATGCTGGATCAAAAGGCAGTTCCATTTTTAGGTTTTTAGGGAAACCCCATACTGTTTTCCACAGTGGCTACACCAGCCTATATTCCCACCAACTGTGCATGAGGGTTCCCTTTTCCCCACATCCTCGCCAACACTTGTTGTTTGGTGATGATTGACATTCTGATAGGTATGATGTGGTACCTTATTGTGGTTTTATTTGCATCTCTCTGATGGCTAGTGATGTTTAGCATTCTTTCATATGCCTCTGGGCCCTTTGTATATCTTCCTCAGTGAGTTGTCTGTTCAGGTCCTTTGCCCATTTTTTTAATTGGGCTGTCTCTCTCCCTGGTGTTGAGTTGCATTAGTTCTTTATATATTTTGGAGATCAAACCCTTGTTTGAGATATCATTGGTAATTATGTATTCCCATAGAGTTGGTTCCCTTTGAATTTTGCTGATGTTTTCTTTAGCTGAACAGAAACTTTTCAATTTGATATAGTCCCATTTGTTGTTCTTTGATTTCCTTTGCCCTTGGTGAAGTATCAGTAAACATGTTTTGGCGTAGGATATCAAAAAGTATACTGCCTATATTTTTCTCCAGGACCTTTATGGTGGCACTGCTTATGTTTAAATCCTTTATCCATCTTGAGTTGATTTTGGTGTATGGTGTAAGTTGGTTGTCTAGTTTTATCTTTTTGCATGTTGCTGTCCAGTTCTCCCAACACCATTTGTTGAAGAGACTGTTTTTACTCCATTGGATGTTTCTTCCCCCTTTGTCAAATACTACTTGACCATAGAATCCTGGGTTAATTTCTGGGTTCTCTATTCTGTTCTATTGATCTATATGTCTAGTCTTATGCCAGTACCATGCTGTTTTGATGACAGTAGCCTTGTAGTATTGTTTGAAGCCCGGTATTGTGATTCCTCCTACCTTGTTCTTCTTTCTCAAGATTACTGTGGCTATTCGTGGGTGTTTTTGGCTCCATATAAATTTTTGAAGTATTTTTTCTATTTCTGTGAAGTCTGTCATTGGTATTTTAATTGGGATTGCACTATGTAGATTGCTTTGGGTAGTATGGACATTTTAATGACGCTAATTCTTCCCATTCATGAACATGATATATGCTTCCATTTATTTGTATCTTCCTTGATTTCTTTCTTCATTGTTCTGTAGTTTTCTGAGTCCAGGTCTTTTACCTCCTTAGTTAAGTTGATTCCTAGGTACTTTATTTTTCTTGTTGCTATGGTAAATGGGATTTGTTCTTTTTGCTTCTATTTCTGTTGTTTCATTATTGGTATACAAAAATGCTTTTGATTTCTGGATATTGACTTTATATCCAGCTATTTTGCTAAATTTGCTTATTAGGCTGAGTAAGTTTTTGGTGGAGCCTATCAGGTTTTGTATGTACACTATCATATCATCTGCAAATAATGACAGTTTGACTTCCTCCTTTCCAATTTGGATACCTTTCATTCCTTTTTCTCCTCTGATGGCTATAGCTAGAACTTCCAAGACAATGTTGAATAGAAGTGGAGAAAGTGGACAGCCTTGTCTCATTCCTGATCTTAGGGGGAAAGCTTTCAGTTTTTGTCCATTAAGTATGATGTTGGCTTCAGGTTTCTCATAGATGGCCTTTATGATGTTTGAGATATGCTCCCTCTATTCCCATTTTGCTGAGGGTCTTTATCATAAATGGTTGCTGCACTTTATCGATCAAATGCTTTTTCAGCATCTATTGATATTATTATATGGTTTTTGTCTTTCAATTTGTTGATGTGGTGTATTACATTTATTGATTTACGGATGTTGTACCATTCTTGCGTCCCTGGGATGAAACCCACTTGATCATGGTGTATGATCTTTGTAAAGTATTGCTGAATCCGGTTGGCCAATATTTTGTTGGGAATTCTTAGCATCTATGTTCATCACAGATATTGGCATGGAGCTTTCTTTCTTAGTTGTATCTTGCCCTGGGTTTGGGATTAGAATAATATTGGCCTCATAGAAAGAGTTTGGGAGTCTTCCCTCTTCCTGTATTTTTTTTTTTTTTGGTATAGGTTGAGAAGAATATGAGTTAGTTCTTCTTTAAATGTTTGATAAAATTCACCTGTGTATCCATCTGCTCCAGGGCTTTTGTGCTTTGGGAGATTTTGGATTACTTCTTTAATTTCACTAGTTGTTATTGGCCTATTCAGGCTTTCTGCTTCTTCTGGGTTCAGTTTTGGTAGATTATACATTTCCAGAAATGTGTCCATTTCATCCAGGTTGTCATATTTTTTGTCATATATTTGTTTGTAGTAATTTATTATAATCTTTTGTATTTCTGATGTATCAGTTGTGGTTTCTGCTCTGTCAGTTCTGATTTTGTTTATTTGGGTCCTCTCTCTCTTTTTCTTGATGAGTCTGGATAAAGGCTTGTCAATTTTGTTTATTTTTTCAAAGAACCATCTCCTGAACCTGTTGATTCTTCTAATTGTAGTTTGAATCTCTTGAGTTATGTAGTTCTTCTCTGATCTTGATGATTTTCTTCCTTCTACTTGCTCTGGGCTTTGTTTGTTGTTCCTCCTCTAGTTGTTGCAGCTTTATGGTTAGGTTGTTTTTATAAACTTCTTGTAACTATTTTTTGGAAGGCCTGTATTGCTATAAATTTCCCCCTGAGAACTGCCTTTGCTGTATCCCATAGGTTTTGGGCTGTTGTGTGTTCATTGTCATTTGTTTCCAGGAACTTTTTGATTTCATCTTTGATCTCATTGTTAACCCATTCATCACTTAAAAGCATGTTATTCAGTCTCCATGAGTTAGAGTATTTTTGTTTTTCTCCCTTGATATTGGTTTCTAGTTTCAAGCCATTGTGATCTGAGAAGATGCTTGGTATGATTTCAATTTTCCTATATTTGTGGAGGCTTGTCTTGTGACATACCATGTGGTCCATCTTATAGAATGATCCGTGTGCATTTGAAAAGAATGTGTATTTTGCTTCTTTGGGTAAAAGACTCCGTTTACATAAGTTAGGTCCTTTTCCTCTAGAGTGTTGTTCAATGCCACAACATCTTTGGTGATTTTTGTTTGGAAGATCTGTCCATTGTTGATAGTGGGATATTAAAATCCCCTACTATTAGTGTGTTGCTGTCTGTATCATTCTTAAAGTCCTCCAAGATTTTCCTTATATATTTCAGAGCTCCTATGGTGGGTGCATATATGTTTACCAGAGTTATTTCTTCTTGATGGATTGTTCCCTTAAGTATTATGAAATGTCCATCTTTGTCCCTTTTTATGGCCTTCATTGTAAAATCTATTTTGCCTGAAATAAGTATTGCTACTCCAGCATTTTATTTTCGTGTCCATTTGCTTGATATATATTTTTCCATCCCTTGACTCTCAATCTGTGTCGATCTTTTGTTCTGAGGTGGGTCTCTTGAAGACATCATATATGTGGGTCATGTTGTCTTATCCATTCAGCTACCCTATGTCTTTTAATTGGTGCATTTAATCTATTTACATTTAAGGTTATAATTCATTGCCATTTTCTCCCTTTGTACCTGTATTCCTCTTAGGCTTTCTCTGTTTCTTCATTTCATTTATTTAATTATTTAATTATTTTAAAAGCAGACCCATTAGCATTTCTTGCAATGCTGGTTTGATAGAGATGTATTCTTTTAGTCTTATTTTGTCTGAGAAACTCCTTATTTCTCCTCATATCTTGAATGAGAGCCTTGGTGGGTAGAGTATTCTTGGTTGCAGGCCTTTGTTTCCCATTACTTGAAATACTTTTTGCCATTCCCTTCTGGCTTGAATTGTTTCTGTTGAATAATCATTTGATAGCCTTATTGGAGCCCCCTTATATGTTATTTGTCTTTTCTCTCTTGATGCTTTTAGGATTCTCTCTTTGTCTTTGAAATTAGCCATTTTAATAATAATGTGCCTTGGTGTTGGTCTGTTTGGATTGATCCTCATTGGGACCCTCTGTGCTTCCTGAACTGGATTAATGTTTTCACTCATCATGTTAGGGAAATTTTCTATCATGACTGTTTTGAACAGGTTTTCCATTCCTTGTTTCTCTTCTCCTTCTGGTATCCCCATGAAAGGGATGTTGTTATGTTGCATGTTGTCCTGCAGCTCTCTTAACCCCTCTTCAGTCTTGTTCAGCCTTTTTGTATTCTCTTGTACTGTCTTGGAGTATTTGTCTACATTATCCTCCAATTTGCTGATTGGGTCCTCTGCTTCCTCTAGCCTTCTGCTGATTCCTTCTATTATATTCTTCAATTCAGAAATTGTATTCTTCATTTCCTCCTGGCACTTATTGATAGTTTCTATGTCCTTTTTCATGCTGTTGTAGCTCTCAGTAAGTTCCTTATAACTTCCCTGGAGTTGTTTATAGTTTTCTTTGAACTGGCTAAGCTCATTGAGCTTCTCTATCGTCATTATTTTGAATTCCTTATCTGATATTTCGTGTGCCTCTGTTTCATTTGGTGGTCTTTCTGGGGATTCTTTCTTTCCTTTTGGTGATGGACTGATTCTTTTTCCCCCCATTTTGGTTGTCTCTTATTGCTTGCTTTTTGTTTTTTTGTTTTTTCCTTGGATTAATCTGCTTTGCTTCCTTACTGTAGTTGAGCGCCCTTCTGTGTTAAGAGATTTGTGGAGTTCATTGTTGCAGTCTCCTAGATTTTCTCCAGTTGTTGCTTTTGGTGCGGCCTTTATTTGGGCTGTCTGGTTGAATTCTGGATTGGTTGTGTGTGTTGCTTCTTTCCTTCCAGTCAAGACACTCCTTCTATCCTTTCTCATAGAAATGATGAGAGGGAGAATCGAAAGCCTCAAGTATGAGTGAACACTGTAACCCTATGTATATAGTCGCCACGTCTGCCTCCCTGTTCACCCTTAGTGATCGCTGATTGGTCCAGGTGGAGCCAGACCTGTGGGCTTTTAGCAGGAAAAAAAAAGGGAAAAAAACAACGATAATAATAACAAGAAGAAAGGGTTTAGATGGCTGTTCACCCTTAATGATCCCTGATTGGTCCAGGTGGAGCCAGGATCTGTGGGTTTATAGCAGAGAAAAGAAAAAAAAATTTTTTTTATAATTAAAAATAGAAAAAGAAAATAAAGGAAAAAAGGAAAATAAAAAGAAAAAATCAATAATAATAAAGAAAGGGTTTAGGTGCCTGGGGAGTGGAGGAATACTTTGATTGAGGACTGGGAATGCGTTGTCGCCAGAGAGTGAGTAGACTTTAAATTAAGAGTAGGGGGAGGGTCTTGGGTATTTAGGTGTATTGAGATAGGGGAGGATTAAAAATATGTGAGAAGTAACTTTTGAAAAGGATATGTTAGGGATTAATAGTTCATGTAGCTCTCAATGTAACTCAGGTGTTTGAGATTAGCAGTGCTCCATTTCCTGAGTCAGCCTCTTTTTCTTGGTCAGGTCTCTGCAGTCTATAGTCTAGCTGGTCTTGGAGTGGCAGGGCCTATGATTGTCATAGTCAGGGCTGATTCTGAGTGTCAGCCCCCAGGTAGGCTGGGCCTCCAGTAGCCTAGCTGGGTTTCTGTGCTGCTGGTGTTTTGGGGCCCTCCCTTCTCTCACTGGTTCTGTATGAAGACCAGCAGGGTGCTTCTGTGGTGTCTATGGTTGCTCCTCCCTCTCCAGCTTCTGGAGGAGGTTCCTGTCTGCGATGGGCACCTAGCTCCAATGTGGCGTGGCCTGAAACCTTGCAGGCTCCTGTGATGGCTGGCCCAACCCTTGCATCTCCTGGAGTAGGTAGCCCCTGTCTGCTAACAGCTCCTGCCTGCCCCCAGGTGAAGTGTATCCCTCCAAGCAGTCCAGCTCTTTGAGGAGTTTTTCACTGCTGCCTCTGTGATACATGCCTGGCTCCCCAGAGGATCTGCAGTACATTCCACTGGCTAATGCTACTCCTCCCCCTCTAGCTCCTTGAGGAGGTCTTTGTTTCCTGCAATGGGCATGTCAGTTGCACCTGCTTCGAGTTCCTGGCAAGCATTTTCGAGTTTTCGTGAGAGCCTTCACGCCGGTGAGAGTATGCGGGGTTGGGTTTTCCCCCTTGCCGGGGCTCTGAGCTGCCCTTTCCCTGGGTGGTGCAGTGGCATAATTTCAAGTTTTTGTGGGAGCCTGCTCACCAGTGTGGGTATGCAGGGCTGGGCCTCCCCCCTTGCCAGGGCACTGAGCTGCCCTCTCCCTGTGTGATGCAGCAATACCATTTTCAGCCCTCTCGCCGCCCTGGGCAGTGCACTTCCCCACTCCCTCTTCCTGCTCTCTGTGGGTCTCTTCTTCTCTGCTTCTGGCCCAGGGAGGTGCTCCCTCTCAGTCTCCAGAGTGAGGTTGTCACACAGTCCCTCACCTGTGGAGTTCAATTCCTCACTCCCTCCAGAGTTTTCACTCACTGTCCACACTTCACTGCTCAAATTTCTGGTCACTGGGGAGCCTGAAGCTGTCTTCAGTTAGAGACGCCCTTCTGGTTAGAGCTGCCACTGCCCAAAGCCGACCTTGGCCAGCTGGCCAGTTTGGAACTGTCTCATCTGCTCTCCTGTAGGTCTCTGCAGCCTCTGGGCTGTGCACCCCTGAGTCTGGAATCTTACTGCTCCAATTCATAGGGACCTGCAGACATCTCATGCTCCCTACCCTATCCTCCAGCTGCTCTGACAATGGAGAACACCATCAGCACTGCTCTCTACTCTGTTGCCATCTTTTCTCTCCTGGAATAAGTTTTGAGGGTTAGGAGTTAATTCTTCCTTAAATGTTTGGTAAAATTTGCCTGTGTATCCATCTTATCCATGGCTTTTGTGTACCAGGAAGTTTTTGATTACTGCTTCAATTTCAGTAGTTGTCATTGGTCTATTTAGTTTTTCTGCTTCTTCTTGATTCAGTTTTGAAAGATTATATGTTTTCAGAAACTTGTCCATTTCACTCAGGATGTCAGATTTTTGCCATACAACTCTTCATAGTAAATTCTTACAATCTTTTGTATTTCTGTGGTATCATTTGTGATTTTTCCTTTTTTGTTTCTGATTTTGGGTCTCTCTCTTTTTTCTTGATGAGTCTGGGTAAAGACTTGTCAATTTTGTTTATCTTTTCAAAGAATCACTTCCTGGATTTATTGAATCTTTGAATTGTTCTTTTAGTCTCTGTATGTATCGTTTAATTCTGCTCTGATATTGATTATTTCCTTCCTTCTATTTGCTCTGGGCCTTGTTGTCATTCCTCTAGTTCTTGTAGGTTTATGGTTAGGTTGTTTATTTGAGATTTTTGTATCCATTTTAGGTAGGCCTGTATTGCTGTGAACTTCCCTCTCAGGACTGCCTTTGCTGTGTCCCATAGGTTTTGGGCTATTATGTATTCATTTCCATTTGTTTCCTGAAACTTTTTGATTTATTCCTTTATCTTATTGTTAATCCAACCATTATCTAATAGCATGCTATTCAGTCTTTGTGTTTTTTCATTGAGGTTGGTTTCTATTTTCAAGTCTTTGTGACCTGAGAAGATGCTTGGTATGATTTCAATTTTCTTGAGTTTGTGCTGGCTTGTCTTGTGTCCTACCATGTAGTTTATCTTTGACAATGCTCCATGTACATTTTAAAAGAAAGTGTATTTTGCTTTCTTGGGGTGAAAAGTTATATATATATATATATATATATATACACACACATATATATAATATATATAATATATATATATATCAATAAATTTCATTTTATCTAGACTGTTGTTCAATGCTATAATATCCTTGTACCTTATTTTTTGCTTGGAAGACCTGTCCATTGTTGACCATGGGATGTTAAATTTTCATACTGTAAGTGTGTTGCTATTGATATCCTTCGTGAAGTCTTCCAGGATTTTCCTTACTTATTCAGGTAGTCTTACTTTGGGTGCAAATATATTTACAAGGGTTATATTTTCTTGATGGATTGTTCCCTTAAATATTATGAAATGTCATCTCTTTGAAAGGTATTTGTTATTAAATCTATTTTGTCTAAGTATTGCTACCACAGCTTTTTTTTTTTCTTTCCATTTCTTTTGCTTGAAATATTTATTTCCATTCCTTCACTTTCAGGCTGTGTCGATCTTTTGTTCTGAGGTGGGTTTCTTGTAGACAGCATATATGCTTTCTTATCCATTCAACTACCATATGTCTTTTGATTGGAGTTTAATCCATTTACATTTAAGGTTATTATTGTTAGGTACTTATTCATTGTGATTTTTTTTCTTAGTCCCTGTGTTCCTCATTTCTCTGTCTCTCTCTCTCTGTCTCTCTCTCTGTCTCTCTCTCTGTCTCTCTGTCTCTTTCTTTCCCCTTCATCTTTCTTCCTTTTCTTATAGCAGTGCCTTTAGTATTCCTTGCAATGCCAGTTTGGTGGAGATGTATGAGGTCTCTCTTAAATGTATTGATCCTTTTCAATATAATTAAAACAGTTTGTATGGCCGATACCTTTGGGATGTACCTTATATACTTTTAGCTTTCTTTTGCCTTGGAAACTCTATATTTCACTTTCCATTTTGAATGAAAGCCTGCTGGATAGAGTAGTCTTGGTTATAGGCCTTTGCTTTTCATTGCTTGGGATACTTGTCATTCTCTTCTGTTTTATAGATTTTTTGTTGAGAAACAAGCAGATGACCTTATCAGATTATGTTATTAGCTGTTTCTCTTGCTGCTTTTAGGATTATCTTTTTATATTTGAATATTGTCATTTTAATTAGGTGTCTTGGTGTAGGCCTCTTTGAGTTCATCTTCATTGGGATTCTCTGTGCATCCTGAACTTGTGTAGCTTTCACTTTTACCAAGTTTGTCTGTCATTACTTTGTCAAGTAGATTTTCTATCCTTTGCTCTTTTTTTCTCTTTCTTGTATCCCTATGATATGGATATTATTACATGTCATGTTGTCCTGCAGCTCTCTTAAAACCTCTTCCTTGTTTTTTTTTGATGTATTTAATTTCTTTTACCCTGACTGGGAATTTTTTTCTATGTTGTCCTCCAAGTCCATGATCTGATGCTCTGCTTTCTCTAGCCTGCTTTTGATTCCTTCTACTGTGTTCTCCAGTTCAGCAAATATATTTTTCATTTCCTCTTACCTTTTATTGATAGTTTCTATGTCCTTTTTCATGCTAGCGTAATTTGCAGTAAGTTTCTTGTAACTTCCATGGAGTTTGTTGTAGTTTCATTGGAATTATTTGTAGTTGTCACTGGTTATACCTTTTTTATAACCATCATTTGAACTCAGGGTCTGATAGTTTCCTTGCCTGAATTTTATTTAGTAGTCTTTCTGGGGATTCCTCATTTCAATTGGTGGCTGTTTTTGTGTCTCCCCATTTTAGGTGATTCTTCTTGTTTGTTTCTGCTTATTAGTTTGGTCTGCTTTGCCTCCCTTTTTTTGTGGTGTGACATTTTGTGTTAGGAGAACTGTGGGACTCAGTGGTATAGTTCCTTTGAGTTTTTGAGCTTGATGCTCTTGGACTACCCTTTATGCTGTTTATGTAGGCCTTCTATTTTTGTTGTTGCTTCATTCTTTGGTGGGTCCTTCTTTCCTGCATCCTGATTGAAGGTCACTCTGCCAACCACTTGTTGTATTCTGTTGTACCAGTTCTGTCAGAACAAAAACCAAAAGGCCCAGGAAACAGGCCTACACCCACAAAAATAACTTCCATCCACAACCATACTGTCAACAGCAAATAAGCCAATATTAATACAGGTGTAAAGGGATTAAGACAACTATAAGAAAGGAAAAACAAATATGAGGTAACTGAGAGGAAGGTGAATTGTGAGGGCAGGGAGAAGGGGAATAATAAAAGTGAGGATAGAGATGAGACATAGAAAAAAAATAAAATTTACCTCATAGGTAAGAAAGGGAGGAGGGAAAGTGGAGTGGAGTAAGAGAAGGAAATTGTATAGTATTAGGTTTAAGCCTAAATTAAAAAAATATATATCTATATTTATCTATATACATACATGCATACACAAACACACACATGTATGTATGGAGAAAATGAATAAAAAAAGAAAAATTAACAGCCAAAAAGTTATATATATAACAAATAATAGGGATCTAACTGGAGAAAAAGGTCCCTCTCAGCATTATCAACAACAAATGAGCTAAGATTTAAATAGTTGGGCTGGGGATACAACAGAGGAGAAGGTAGAGGAAAAAGGAATACTGAAGGTGAGGAATGAAAACCAGGCTAAGAAAGGGAAAATTTTACATTTAAAATGAAAAATATAAAGGGCAGGAGGAAAGCAAGGAGGAGTAGGGGGGGAGAGTGATAAGATTTGAGATAATAAACAAAAATGGTGATACCCAGATATGAGCTTGAAGAAAGGTAATAATAATCATCTTATCCACAACTACTAAATAAGATTAATAAAGGTGGGGTGTGAACATGGGCATTTTAAGAATAAGAGAAAGAATTTAAATGGCTGATGACAATTTCAAGTGGTTTTGAGAGGCTAGAGAGGGGTGCAGAAATAGTAAGTGTGCGGAATGGAAAATGTTGTAACTAGAGATAAATAGAATTTAAATTCAAGATAAGAAAAGAAAGGAAGAAGGTAAAGTGGGGTAAGAGAAAGGTGAGGAAATATGGATTAGGCTCTAGCTTGAAGGGCAGAATATGACTGTTTAAAGCTATGTAAGGAGGAGTTTTGTGCCTTGTTAGCCCTAGGAACTGGTTAGCTCCTGGTATCTAGTGAAGGCTCTTTTCAGGGATTTTTCTTCTTTCTCCTGCAGAAATGTTCCCAGCAGGATACTCCTGCATTCCACTTCTGCCTCCTGCTCCTAATCTTGCTGTCATCTTGATGGTGTCTGTTGGATTTTTCTCCCTGACTGTTCTGAACCCAGCTGGGTTGAATCCTTCTCTCTGTTCCTTCCATGCACTGTGTCAGTCACACAAGCCCTGGGTTCCTGCCCAGTTTTGGGTCTTGTCTTGGCTCCCCATTTAAAAGTCTCTGTGTGGTCTTGTCATTGCAGTACCAGATGCAGGGTGCCCTACTTTCCACAGACACTCCCTCTCCCAAAATCAAAGTTTCTCAGGATCAGGCCTGGCCTCCACTTTCCCAAGCCTCCAACTATTTAATGTGAAGCTTCTAATGGGATCTCTCTGGGAGATCTTTCTGGGAGGTACCTGGGAGAGCCCTGTGGTGATTCAATAACACAGGGTGGTGGTGGAGTCTTGGTCCTGCTTCCTCCGGTGATCTTCCCCCTAGGGTGGACAGATTCTAGAGCTGGTGCCACTCCCTACCATCCTGTCCTTGATCTACAACCACCCCCTCACTCCTGCCTGTGCTTCTCTACTTCCTAGTAACTTATGGCTCCTGAGCTGATCTGCAGCTGTGTCTATCTTGTGCAGCCAGAAGTGCTGGGTTTGGCAGCTACGGCAGGTCCCCAGTTAGGAAGCACCAGCTGCTGGCTGCCAGGAGCCCTGCATGCACCAGTCTTTAGCTGCTCCTGCTCAGTCCCTGCACCCATGTTCACCCTCACTCACCACCTTTCTCCTTTGCTTTTCATTCTGTATTTTGATTGGCGCAAGTGGACAGGGCTGCTAGCTATTTTGCTGCCTTCTTTTCACCTGGATAGATTTTTTTTTTAAAGATTTTATTTATTATTTCCAGAGAGAAGGGGAAGGGAGAGAGGCAGAGAGGGAGAGAGACATCAATATACGGTTGCGTTTCACCTGCCTCCAGCTACAGACCTGGCTGGAGACCTGGCTTGCAACCTGGTTATGTTGCCCTGGTTGGGAATCGAACCAGCGACCTTTGGGTTCGCAGGTCGGCACCTTATCCACTGAGCCACCAGCCAGGGCTAGATTTTTTACAAATTATTGTATAAAGTCCTTTTTTGTTTTTAGTTATACTTTTTGTTTAAAGTTGATTGTTTCTGATATAAGTATTGCTGCCCCAGCTTTTTAAGGTTCCATTTTGCAAGATAAATATCTTTTTCTCTCTTTTTACTTCCAGTCTCTGTGTCTTTTGATTGTAAGTAGGTCTCTTATAGGGGGATACATTTTTCTGTGTGTTTCTGTGTGTTTACTATAATAATCCCTTTTTAAAATATTAGAAGGAATGGCAAGAGCTATTATATTTATGTACCAAGAACTAAACATAATTTTCTATACAATGTTTAATGGAGAATGATGATGCTTTCTAAAAATGCTATTAGGATACAATAAGAACTGCTTTTGTATATTGTGATGTATTTTTGAAGTTAGTTTCCATCATCATTTAGCTTTCTTCTAGTTATTTACATAAAGCTATGTGTAAAACAGTAGCGATATATTAGTTAATATATAAGCTAACTTTTGTGTCAAATAGGCCCAAAATGTATAATGGTCACACATAATAAAAGCTTACTTCTTCATGTAAATGATCCTAGGAAGTTCAGATAATTGTTTGTATTAAAGATCCTATTTTACATGGTCATTTATATATCCTGGCATATAGCTGCTTTGCTATCTTAGATTTGGCTTCTTGGGCCATGCTGTGTATAGATATTTAGCTACTGGAAAAGAACATGGAAGACCAAACATGGGCTGTTTTCATTGACTGGGTTGGAAACGGTGCACATTATTTTCTTTCATATTTAATTGACCACATTTAACTGCAGGAGGGATTTAGAAATGCAGACTAGAGATCCAAGATGGAGGCTTAGATAGACATACTATGTCTCCTCCCATAACCAAAAACAATATATATACCTTAAAACTAGAGACATCCCAAAATTCCTGAATGTTGAACTGCACAGAAGTCCAAAAAGCAAAAGATAGAAGAAAGAAATACTCATGCAGGCAGGTAGGAGGGGTGAGCAGGGACATAGAGAAAACAGTTAGGTAAACAAACTGCTGGTGCAGTTGTTGGTGCAGCTTGGAAAGTTGGTGGCACAGGAGGGAGAGCAGCAAGGGTCAGACGGCAAAGAGAGAAATTACAGTAGGGACACCTATTGAATGCACCTGGCACCAAACAAGAGCACATGTTTCATGCTTCCAGGGCCAGGAGAGAAAATAAAGTCATGTTGCTTTTTCTGACTATGAAAACCAGTAGGAGTTGGAGTGGAGGGACTATTTAGAAGAATTCATTTGTTTAGAGGCCCCCACAGTCCTCAAACATTCATAGACCCACCCACTCTAGGAACCGTGAAACTAGAGAGGAGCTAGCTTCAAAAAGAAGCAGGAGAGGTGTCTGAAAGAGGGACAGGTGCTGAGCAAGCAGCATAGTTCCCTCTCAGATCCCTCCCTGACATACAGCACCACAACCTGGTAAAATGGGTGGCCCCACATTGATAAATACCCAAGGCTCCACACCTTACAACTAACAGGTGTGACAGCTTTACCTAACAAACTGCACACCAGAGGCCTGTCAAGATGCAGAAACTGAGAAATATGACTCAAAAAGGACACAAATCAAGGTCCCAGTGGACAAACTAAGAAACAAAGAAATACCCAGCCTGACAGATGAATAGAAAGCCAACCTGACAGAAGCACAGTTTAAAATGCTGGTAATAAGGATGCTCACAGACTTGACAGATATTCTTGAGTATGGTAAACACACAAGGGAAAAAGTGAAGGCTCAGCCAAGTGAAACAAAGGAAAATACACACAAAACCAATGATGAAGGGAAGGAAATTGGGGTTCAAATAAATGATTTTGAACATAAGGAAGAGATAAACAGTCAAGCAGCACAGAAAGTGGAAACAATAATTGAAAAAAATGAGGAGAGGCTTAGGAACCTCTGGGATGTCTCTCAACCTGCCAACATGCAAATCATAGGAATGCCAGAAGAGGGGGAAGGGCAAGAAATTGAAAACTTGTGTGAAAAAATAATAAAGGAAAGCTTCCAAATTTGGTGAAGGAAGTAGACATACAAGTCCAGGAAGCACAGAGTACCAAACAAAGGAGATCCTAATCGAACCACACCAAGACACATCACAATTAAAATGCCGAAGATTAAAGATAAAGAGAGAACCTTAAAAGCAGCAAGAGAAGAGAGTTACCTAAAAAGGGGTTCCAATAAGATGATCAGCTGATTTCTCAAAGGAAATTTTGCAGGCAAGAAGGGCCTGGCAAGAAATATTCAAAGTGATAAAAAGCAAGGACCTACAACCAAGATTACTCTATCTAGCAAAGCTATCATTCAGATTGGAAGGGCAGATAAAGCGCTTCTCAGACAAGGTAAAGCTAAAGGAGTTCATTATCACAAAGCCCTTATTATATGAAATGTTAAAGAGACTTATTTAAGAAAAAGATAAAAACTGTGAACATCAAAATGACAGCAAACTCACAACTATCAACAACAGAACTAAAAGAATATAAAAGCAAACAAAACCAAACCAAGCAAACAACCAGAATGGGGTTGGAAACATAGATATGGGGATCATTGGGAAGGTCATTAGCTGGAAGGAGGGAGAGGGTGAAATGGGGAAATGATGTAGGGTTTAGGAAACATAGGTGTTTGGTACAAGATAGATAGGGGAAGATAAGAATAGTAGAAGAAAGGGTGAAATCAGAGAACTTATATGCACAAGCCATGGACATGCACTACAGGGGGGCTGAGACTGTGGGAGTGAAAGGGGTGCTTGGTTGGAGGGGAGCAAAGAGAAAAGAATTTGGGACAATTGTAACAGCATAATCAATAAAATGTACAAAAAAAAAAAAAGAAAGTCAAAAAAGACAAAGAAGGACATTATATAATGGTAAGTCAATCCTATAAGAAGATATAACAGTCATAAATTTATTTGCAATGAACCTAGGAGCACCTACATATATATTTATATATTTACATATATATAAAGTCAAATATTAATAGACATACAGGAGAAATTTACAATAATAAATCAATAGTAGTGGATGTTAATAGCCCACTCATATTAATGGATATGTCATCCAGACAGAAAATAAATAAGGAAATGATTTCAAAAGTGACATTAGACCAGATCAACTTAATAGACATAGAATATTTCATTCCCAAATTGCAGATTACACATTTTCAAGTGAACATGGAATATTCTCCAGAATGAATTACATACTAAGCCATAAAAGCAGCCTCAATGAATTAAAAAAGATAAAAATTATATCAAGCATCACAATGGCATAAAACTAGAAATCAACTACAGGAAGAAAGTTTGAAAGAACAGAAAATACCTGGAAACTAAACAATATGCTACTGAACAGAGAAAATTAAAAATTGCTTTGAAAAAATAAAAGTAAAAACAAAAAACTTCAAAATATATGGGATGCAACAAAAGCAGTTGTAAGCATATTGGGAGCATTCATTCTCAACATATTTTAAGATCTTATAAATTAAGAGTACTACCATGTTGATATGCTATTGACATGTGAAGCCTAAATGCTTCAAAAAGGGCCCTGGCTGGCGTGGCTCAGTGGATTGAGTGCCAGCCTATGAACTGAAAGGTTGCTGGCTTGATACCCAGTCAGGGCACTTGGATGTGTTGCAGGCCATGTCCCCTGTTGAGGATGCACAAGAGGCAGCTCTCATACATCAGTGTTTTTCTCCCCCCTTTTCCCTCCCCTTTTCTCTAAAAATGACAGATAAAATTTAAAATATATTAAAAATTAAATAATTATGTAATAGGTGTTTAAAAATAATTTTTACTTACTATAGAATAAAACCCTCTTTCTCTCATTTAGAAATATAATATTGGTAGCAGTTTCTCTCTTATAATGTATCTTCTAATGCTACATATGAGAATTTTTTAGTTTTTGACATTTTTTTTGTTTCTGATAAAATATTTAAATAAAGGTTTAAATATACTACATAAAACTAAAGGGCAGAAATCCCAAAAATCAGTTTGTTAGTTCACATGGCTTTGAGCAGCTGTTGCTAGTAAGTTGCAAGTTCTATAGCTAGCTACCTGACCTACACATCAGTTTGAAATTTGTTCCTTTGTTAAAAGTTTGATTCTGGTAGAAGCTTGGCCTCATTCTGGTGTTTGGACATCAATTAGCTAGGTTGTATTTGGTGAAAAAGGTCTTGGTGGCAAGCTGTAATGTCCTTAACACCTCACTAGAGGGAAGGTGGCTGTTCTAAGCTCCACCCACCTGGTCAGGTTGGAAATCTGACTACTAAAGGCTACTTCTGGTGGTACACATGCCATTGCTGTCCTATTCATCCTTTTCTCTCAGCTTCACTGAAGGCTGTTCAGGCAGTGACATTCTCTGAGGACAGGCAACTCTGGCTAGGCAGAAGCTTCTGGCCAGACATAGCCATCTGTGATCTTGGGGCTCTGGTGTTGGTTGAAACCTCAAGATATTGCTTTGTTTCAGTCTGGGCACTGCCAGAATCCTATTGCTTGACCTCTCTTTAAATGAGGGACATCAGGACTAGACAACATGGATGGCTCTTTTCAGTTTACTGCACAAAGTTACACCAGTCCAAGTTAAAAGCAGATTCCAAATAATTATTATTATACAATACAAGCTTTGAGGTTTTTAAACTTGTATTATGGAACAGAAGGGGACTTTTACTCATTGCAAGGAAACACCAACTTAAGCTTCATTGAGACAAGAACTTAAAACCCATGAATCTTCAGCTGGTCATCCTTAGTCCAGTCTCTACAGAGAACCGGTGACTCTGTAGCTGGATTAGTTTCTCCATATTCTGGATGCTCAATTACAGTACCATTGCAGGCAAATTTCTTCTTTTATCGTAATCATCAGCAATCCCTTGGACAGTAGTAAGGGTGTTCCTAGCCTTTTGTTTGTTGAATTATTATATGGCTGTAATCCTAAATGCCAGCAGAAAGATTATCACCACTATTTACATCAGGAAAGTTGTCTAAATAGTGGAGGTCTTAGTGGACATCTGATACATTCCTGGTACATTCCTTTTCCTCAGTGGAACCAGCCTGTGGAAGGTTGTGGTATTAGAAGGCCTGGGGTGCAATGGGGTGGTGGTAGTGAGGGAGTGGTTGGAGGGTTTGGAATGAGGGCTCAAAAGGAAGGTTGCTTAGTCCTGGCAGTGGCTCACTGGGTGCTTTTTGATGCCTTAATCTTATCAGTTAACATGGAAAAAAAACTGCTTTGATTGATATTTATAAAACAAAAGAGTAGTTATTGGTTCACAAAACTGAAAAAATCCAGAGGATATACTAGCTTCGGGCAAGGGCAGATCCAGCACAAACACTGTTATCAGGACAGAAGTCTCCATCATTTGTTTCAGCTTTTCTCTGCATTAGCTTCATTTTCTGACTGGCTCATTTGATATGGTGGACCCTGCTGCTTTGAGCCTTTTCATCCTACAAAGCTAAGCAACCTCAGTAAACACAGTTTCTGAGCTTTTCCTCTCCCACAGTTCAGTGAAACTTGTAGGGTTGAGTATCACTGGATCAACTTAATCACATGATCATTCCTGAGTCAACCACTATGGTGAAGATGACTGCTGATTGATTGGGTCTGCACATGAAACCTAAGGTTAGGACTGAAAGTAGATACAGTTCCAAGAAACATCAGGGAGTCATTACAGAGAGATGGAATGAATTTCTGGTCAATTAAAAATAACTAATATCAGTGATAAAACCAGATATTGAAAAAGTTTAATCTTTGCTCATAAAGTAGTATGGTAACAATTGGCACTGTTAATTTCTTCATAAAGTATTCAGGGAAAGGAGAAAAAAAAAGTATTCAGAAAAAAAAATTGAGGATTATGTCCTGTACTCAGGAGGATTATTCCACTGGACATGGAATAATCATGTCCAGTAACACACTCTGGATAATTCAATAGAGTTTCAATATAAGTAACATAAATCTGAGAGTCCAACTATCTAATTGACATAATGCAAGACAAATAGCCTTTCAATGGCGAATAGTTCTGTGAGGCCGCTCAAGTCAGTGGTAAATTTTAAGCTCATGGAAAATAAAAATGATTTTTAATGTAACACATTATGTGCATAATTGGTGTATTTGAATTTAGTATTATCTTTATCACAGATCTCAACTGTCCCCAGTGGAAGCTCAATTGAAAACAGGTAAAACATTTAAAAAATTTATTCTTTCTCTAATTCTCACCTGCTTACCTAACTAATTGATAAAGAATAGCCACTCTAAATTCAAAATTTTTAATTCATATCTTTGCTTACAGTATTGTATTCTTATATTTGAATTTAATTTTAGATAGAAAATGAAACTTCAGATGTTTATAAACATTGATGGTTTTAGAGCTGTCAAAAATTTTAAATGAAAAATTTAAATTAAGGACCAGATCTAGTGTACAAACTCACATTCCCCGCCCCGAAAACAGCAATTAAATTTCTAGATAGCAAGAAACATATCCTTATTTTGAAGTAATTTTCACATTCAGAGACATCCTTTGATACATAAAACAAGTCATTAAATTTTTTGTCTTTCATTTTTGCTAAATTACTATATATTAGCAAAAATGAAAGGCAAAAAATTGTAATGGACATCATTGAGTGAACTGATTCATCCACCTAAATTTTTTTCGAAAGTCCATTTTGTTCTTTTTAAAAATTTTCATACTGTATTACAATTGTCCCAATTTTCCCTCCTTTGCCCTCTTCTGCCCAGTTCATCCCATCCCTCACTCCCATAGTCAATCCTGTAATTTTTACTAGTGACTCTGATTAACATTATGATTGATTCACAGACCTATTCTGGATCAGCAACTTCTGTCGGTAAGAGTTAAGCTGCTATTCAATAAGAATAAATTGCATCAGTGTTTCTGTTCTATTGATCAACTTTAGTTATTGAGAATTCAAATTCAATTTATATGAGGCACTTATTCCTTAAATATATACAACTTAAAATTTTGTAAAATTTTGGTGTTGAATGCCACACAGAAAAGAGGAGTTACCTAGAAGTATACATTTATCTGCTTCATTACTATTTTTAACATTTCTAGATTACAGATTCAGATGAATTAGGGAGAATTAGGTGATAAATATAATGATTAATGGCCAGCAGTTTTTTAAAGGTCAATTTTTAATGTCTGTTGTGATTATTATAGTTTTAAAAGAATATTTTTAAATATTTCAAGAGAAAATTAGTTATTGGCTTATATGTAGATTTTTAATAATTAATTTCTTTCATTATAAATATGTACTATCAGTATTATGAATATTTGATGTAATAAGAAAAAGTATTAATAAGTATCTTCAATGTTAATGGAACTATTAACTAATTTATGAATTGTGTCAAAATATAAATAAATGAAGCCTTTTAGATTATGATAGAGCATGGCATACTACTATATTTTTTCTGTGAAACATAGGGAAGTATAGGCTTTGAAAATGCTAGGGAAACCAATAATTTATTTATTACATTGAACATGAAGTGATAAGTCTTCACATGAGTTGTTTTAATATTGAATGTTTAGTTGCTAGTAATGGATTTAATAGACTCTATGTATTTGGTAAATCTTAGAAAGTAGGAAGTCTTAAACAAAATTATTTTTAAAGGGAATCTTGTCTTTATGAAGACATAGTAAGGCCCTCTCAGTTATTTTATATCAGCATTTGTTAAAATCTTGAAAAGTGATTTTGATAGTTGTTACTCTGATTAGTGCTCCTGCCAGTCCTTATTCTACTTAGCTAAAAAGTCACAGTTGAGAGTGATAATAGGAAGTAGAACAATGGAGGAAGGTTGTATGAACAGCAGACTGAGAACAATGGGGAATATATAGACATCAGGAGCAGTGAAAGATTGTAGAATGGATATCAAATAAATTACTCTTTAAATGTTTATAGATGTAATACTAGAAATGTTTATAGATGTAATACTGCCTATCTTCAGGGATAAGATAATTTAAATTTATTTTAACTCAATTGAGTTCAAACTGGGAAATACAAACTGAGCGTCCTTACTTTGCAAGGCTCTATGCTAGATAATATGGGGAGTATAAAGATAACAACTATATAGTTCTTGCCCTCAATGCTTTAACATTCTAGTGAGGCAGACAAAACATGAGAAAAGAAGTAAGTATAGTATAACGCAGAAGATGTATTCTTTGCAAAGCTACCAAGAAGCTCCATTAAAAGGAGGCAAAGTTGGCCGAATTAAGAATAGCATAGCATTTAAGAAGGAGAGTTCTTTTGGATTTTAACAGGGGAATATGAATAAAAGGTATTATAGGTGAACCAAATAGTTGAAGCAGACAAGGGTGTTTAGAATCTACACAGTGTGCCAGTTCAACAATTTTTTCTTTTGAAGTTTAGACTGAGGAGAATAATGGAGAATAATAACATGAAATAGGTTGTTTCAGCTTGACTTGTCAGGTTGTATATAATTTCCCTTAACAATTTTAGCTTGAATATTGCTAAATACAATAAAAATTCAAACTATTAAGCACATGGCACAATATTATTCATCAAACTTCATTTTGGGTTACTTCTTAGATCCTAATAGAATTTCTGAAATACTTTGGAAAAGTCTCCCAAACCTTCAGAGAATGGATGGGAGCGAAGTAAGGAGATCCCACCTGAGCAGACACGTGGTATTGCTTACAATAAAGTACATTTTTTGCACTTGACAACATTTAGCAACTTATTTTGATTTAGGGAATGAGTTAGGGCACACAGTTAATCAAGCACTTGATATTAATAATTTACTGTTATGCATCATATGCATTGTTTGCTTTTCTTAAATGATTAACATTGGAATTTACACATTTTAGAAATGAAAATGTAAACAATTTCTTGATTATTTTTAAGAGTTATATATCCAGCCTACTTATCTAAATTCCTCTTTTAAAGCTTTCCTGCCAATAGCAATTAAATCTGTTGTAAAGCAAACAATCTGTACAAAAAAGGAAGTGTATGAATACATATTCAATTTTCTCCATAGAGAAGATGATTAGCTTTAAATCTAATCATTCATTTATTCACTAAAATCATTCATTCAACAAATACTTTTGTCACATTCATATGCCAGGTACACTTCTAGGCACTAGGTTTTACCTATAAATAACAGAAATGTAATATATTTTCTTGAGGTGTTTATATTATAGAGGGAAAGATGGGCAATAATCAAGTAAAAATATATGAACAACATTATTTTAGAAAGTAATAAGTGAAGACAACAGAACTACCTTCCTAATAGGGAGTCACAGGAAAGGAGAATTTAGGTTGATGGTCAAGGAAGGTATTGTCTATCATGAAAAGGAATTATAAAATAAAAACTGTTAACATTATTAGGTTGAATGGTCAAGGAAGGTATTATAAATTATGAAAAGGAATTATGAAATTAAAAAATATTAAATTATGAAATTAAAAATGATTAAAATATTTTGTCTTTTTCTAATTTACCATTAGATTTGTAGAGTAAACCTCCTACAAATGGAAATTTACCTTATAGTTAA
This sequence comes from Noctilio leporinus, assembly GCA_004026585.1. Taxonomy (NCBI): domain Eukaryota; kingdom Metazoa; phylum Chordata; class Mammalia; order Chiroptera; family Noctilionidae; genus Noctilio; species Noctilio leporinus. Next base: position 96,920 of record PVIW01005651.1, read on the forward strand.
AAGCTCTGGAGGAGATTTTATAATTTTCTCAGTTGACTGCCATGTAAATAACATATTACTTGTGACCCAAATTACAGGTATAAAGTAGATTTCATAGAGGAAATCTGTTGACACAGTAGAGGGTACAATATCACCTGAGCTATCATTATTCCATAGAGAGGTGTGCTTAGATTAAGCATAGCTGGATTCACCAGGACAAGAGCCCATAAGAAGGACTTTTTCCCCATATAACACTTTACAAAATTACAGGGGCACTGGGAGGGGATAGAAAACACACTGTCAACCATGTAACAGAGATTGCTGGTTGGAGCAATTGCATTGTCAGCAAAAAGAGCCCTAGGAGGAGTAGGCACTTTGTGCACTAATTTAGCTGGTATCAGTGAGAGGTGTTTTTATATTGAACCATGCTGGTGAGCCTGCTTTGCCAAAATTCCAAAAGAGGGAGGAGGGAGGGCCATCAGGGCCATCAGTAGACAAAGATTTGTCTCTACTATGGCCACCTCTTGGTTTTGTTTTATTTCATTTTATTGTTATTTAATTACAGTTGTTCCAATTTCCCCCCCATTTCTCTTCCCAGCCCTGCCCACAGCCCCCTCCAACAGTCAGTTCCCACCCTGTTGTCCAGGTCCATGGATCCTTTATACTAGTAACTTGACTAGACCCTTCCCCTTCTCTCCCCTGTTCTCCACCTCCCCTTTCCCTTCTGATAGCTATCAGTTTGTTCCTCATGTCCATGTCTCTGGTTCTATTTTACTTGATTGTTTCATTCATTAAATTCCATTTATAAGTGAGATCATATGTTATTTGTCTTTTGCTGCCTGGCTTATTTGAATTAGCACAATATTTTCTATTTCCATCCATACTTTCATGAAGGCTAGGAGTTCCTTTTTCCTTTCTGCTGCTTGGCATTCCATTGTGTAAATGTACCATAGTCTTTTGATCCACTGATTTAATAATGTGCACTTGGGCTGTTTCCAGCTCTTGGCTATTGTAAATAACACTTCTAAGAACACCAGGGTGAATAGGGTATTTTGAATTGCTGTTTCAAAATTCTTAGGGTATAATTGCAGCAGTGGGATCACTGGATAAAAAGGCAATTACATTTTTAGTTTTTTGAGGAAATTCCATACTATTTTCCAGAGTGGCTGCACCAGTCCTCATTCCTTCCCACAATGCATGAGGGTTCCATTTTCTTCACATCTTCACCAGCACTTGCTTTTTGATTTATTGAAGAAAGTCATTCTGACAGGTATGAGGTACTATCTCATTGTGGTTTTAATTTGCATCTCTCTGATGGCTAGTGATATTGAGCATACTTTCATATGTCTATGGCCCCTCTGTATGTCCTCCTTGGAGAAGTGTCTGTTCAGGTCCTCTGCCCATTTTTAATTGAGTTGTTTGTCTTCCTAGTGTTGAGTCATAAGTTCTTTATTTTGGAGATCAAACCTTCATCTGAGGCAGCATTTGCAAATACAGTTTCCTAGATGGTTGGTTTTCTTTTTATTTTGCTGATGTTTTCTTACTGTGCAGAAGCCTTTTAATTTGATGTAGTTCCGTTTGTTTATTCTTCCCTTTATATCCTCTGACCTAGAAGATATATTGGTGAAAATATCTCTGTGTGAGATACCAGAAATTTACAGCCTCTAGGACTTTTATAGTGCTGTAACTTATTTTTAAGTCTTTTATCTATCTTGAGTTTATTTTGCTAAGCATGATACTCTCCAGTTCCATCCATGCTGTTGCAAATGGTAGGAGTTCCTTCTTTCTCTCTGTGTAAATGTACCAAACTTTTTTTTAAAATCTGTTCATTGACTGATGGGCATTTAGGTTGCTTCCAGCACTTGGCTATTGTAAATAGCACTGCTATAAACATAGGGGTGCATAAGTTCTTCTGAATTGGTGTTTCAGGATTCTTTGGGTATAATCCTAGTAGTGGAATTGCTGGGTCATAAGGAAATTCTATTTTTAGTTTTTTTGAGGAAATTCCATACTGCTTTCCATAGTGGCTGCACCAGTCTGCATTCCCACCAGCTGTGCACTAGAGTTCCCTTTTCTCCATATCCTCATCAGGACTTGTTGTTTGTTGATCTGTTAATAAAGGCCATTCTGAGGTGGTATTTCATTGTGGCTTTAATTTGAATCTCTCTGATGGCTAGGGATGTTGAACATTCTTTCATATCTCTATGGGCCCTTTGTATGTCCTCCTCAGAGAAGTTTCTGTTCAGGCCCATTAGCCATTTTTAAATTGTGTTGTCAGTCTTCCTTGTATTGAGTTGTATAAATTCTTTATATGTTTTGGAGCTCAAGCCCTTATTTGATGTGTCATTGGCAAATTCGCCTATGTAGCCATCTGGTCCGGCACTTTTGTGCACTGGGAGTTGACTGCTTCAACTTCAAAAGTTGTTAGCTGTCTATTCAGGCTTTCTGCTTCTTCTTGATTCAGCTTTGGAAGATTATACATTTCCAGAAATTTGTCCATTTTACTCATATTGTCAAGTTTTTTGTCATATAGTTGTTTATAGTAATTGCTTACTATCCTTTGTATTTCTGTGGCATTGGTTGTGATTTCTCCTCTTTGATGTCTGATTTTATTTATTTGGGTCCTTCTTTTGTTTTATTCTTGATGAGTCTCATTAAAGGCATTCCAATTTTGTTTATCTTTTCAAAGAACCCTTTCCTGGATTTATTGATCTTTTGAATTGTTTTTTACTCTCTATGTCAATTAATTCCTCTCTAATCTTGATTATTTCCTTTCTGCTACTTGCTCAGGGCTTTGTTGTTGCTCCTCTAGTTCTTATAGCTTTATGGTCAGGTAGTTTATTTAAGATTCTTCTATCCTTTTTTAGATAAGTGTGTATTGCTACGAACTTCCCTCTGAAAACTGCCTTAGCTCTGTCCCTGTCTGATTCTCCCAACACCATGTTGAAGAAGCTATTTTCATTCCATTTTATGTTCCTTCACCCTTTTAAAAAAAATTTTATTGTTGTTGTATTACATTCATCCCCTATTTGCTCCCCTCTGTACCCCTCCCAATCCACCCATTGCCCCCAAAGTCAATCCCACCTGTTGTCCGTGTCCATGGTTCCTTAATACTAGGTTCTTCTCTAAGCTGCTCTCCTTTCTTGCCTCTGCCTACCCCCATCCCCCTCCCACCAACCCCTTTCCCCCTGACAACTGAAGGCCTATTCCTTGTATTCATATACTTGGTTCTGTTTTGCATGTTGTTAGTTTTGCTCATTATTGTCCCGTAATGGGTGAGATCATATGATATTTGTCCTTCACTGACTGGCTTATTTCACTAAGCATAATACTCTCCAGTTCCATCCATGTTGTTGCAAAGGGTACAAGTTCCTTCTTTCTTTCTGCTATATAGAATTCCATTGTGTAAATGTACCAAAGGTTTTTGATCCAATCACTCACTGATGGGCACTTAGGCTGTTTCCAGAACTTGGTTATTGTAAATAGTGCCGCTATGAACATAGGTGTGCATAGGTTCTTATAAATTGATGTCTCAGGATTCTTTGGGTATAGTCCAAGTAGTGGAATTGCTGGATCAAAAGGCAGTTCCATTTTTAGTTTTTTAAGGAAACCCCATACTGTTTTCCACAGTGGATGCACCAGCCTGCATTCCCACCAACAGTGTATGAGGGTTCCCTTTGCCCTGCATCCTCGCCAACACTTGTTGTTTGTTGATTTGCTGATGATTGCCATTCCGACAGGTGTGAGGTGGTATCTTATTGCGGTTTTAATTTGCATCTCTCTTGATGACTAGTGATGTTGAGCATTCTTTCATATGCCTCTGGGCCCTTTGTATATCTTCCTCAGTGAGTTGTCTGTTCAGGTCCTTTGCCCATTTTTTATTTGGACTGTCTGCCTCCCTGGTGTTGAGTCACATTAGTTCTTTATATATTATGAAGATCAGACCCTCGTCTGAGGTCTCATTGGCAATTATGTTTTCCCATACAGTTGGTTCCCTTTGAATTTTGCTGATATTTTCTTGAGCTGAACAGAAACTTTTCAATTTGATATAGTCCCATTTGTTGATTTGTTCTTTTATTTCCTTTGCCCTTGGTGAAGTATCAGTAAACATATTTTTGTGTAGGATATCCAAAAGATTACTGCCTGTATTTTTCTCCAGGACCTTTATGGTGGCACTGCTTATGTTTAAATCCTTTATCCATCTTGAGTTGATTTTGGTGTATGGTGTAAGTTGGTGGTCTAGTTTTATCTTTTTGCATGTTGCTGTCCAGTTCTCCCAACACCATTTGTTGAAGAGACTGTTTTACTCCATTGGATGTTCCTTCCCCTTTTGTCAAATATGAGTTGACCATAGAGTCTTGGGTTAATTTCTGGGCTCTCTATTCTGTTCCACTGATCTATATGTCTATTCTTATGCCAGTACCATGCTGTATTGATGACAGTAGCCTTGTAGTCTTGTTTGAAGTTGGGTATTGTGATTCCTCCTACCTTGTTCTTCTTTCTCAAGATTGTGGTGGCTATTCGTGGGCATTTTTGGCTCCATATAAATTTTTGGAGTATTTTTTTATATTTCTGTGAAGTCTGTCATTGGTATTTTAATTGGGATTACATTGAATCTGTAGATTGCTTTGGGTAGTATGGACATTTTAATGATGTTCATTCTTCCCATCCACGAACATGGCATATGCTTCCATTTATTTGTTTCTTCCTTGATTTCTTTCTTCATTGTTCTGTAGTTTTCTGAGTACAGGTCTTTTACCTCCTTAGTTAAGTTTATTCCTAGCTATTTTATTTTTCTCATTGCTATGGTAAATGGGATTTGTTTTTTCACTTCTATTTCTGTTGTTTCATTATTGGTATACAAAAATGCTTTTGATTTCTGGATATTGACTTTATACCCAGCTATTTTGCTAAATTTGCTTATTAGGTTGAGTAAGTTTTGGGTGGAGCCAATCTGGTTTTGTATGTACATTCTCATATCATCTGCAAATAATGATAGTTTGACTTCCTCCTTTCCAATTTGGATACCTTTGATTCCTTTTTCTTCTCTGATGGCTTATAGCTAGAACTTCCAAGACAATGTTGAACAGAAGTGGAGAAAGTGGACAGCTTTGTCTCGTTCCTGATCTTAGGGGGAAAGCTTTCAGTTTTTGTCCATTAAGTATGATGTTGGCTTCAGGTTTCTCATAGATGGCCTTTATGATGTTGAGGTATGCTCCCTCTATTCCCATTTTGCTGAGGGTTTTTATCATAAATGGTTGCTGCACTTTATCAAATGCTTTTTCAG
>PVIW01005652.1:0-25692 GCA_004026585.1 Noctilio leporinus
GAAGAAAAGAATAAAGAAAGGGTTTAGAAAGGCTGGGGAAGGGAGGAATACTTAGATTGAGGACTGGGAATGCGTTATAGCCACAGAGTGAATAGACTTTAATTCGAGAGTAGGGGAGGGTCTTGGATATTTAGGTGGATTGAGGTATGGGGGGGATTAAGAATATGTGAGGAGTAACTTTTGCAAAGGATATGTTGGGACTTAATAGTTCATATTGCTCTCGGTATAATTCAGGTGCTTGAGATTGGCAGCAATCCCTTTCCTGATGCTGCCTCTTTTTCTTGGTCAGGACTTTACATTCTATAGTCTATATTCTAGCCGGTCTTGGCGCATGGCAGGGCCTCTGATTGTCACAGTAGGGCTGATTCTGAGTGTCCACCCCCAGGTAGGCTGGGCCTTCCACAGCCTGGCTGGGTTTTAGGGCTGCTGGTGTTCTGGAGCGGAGGCAGCCCCCTCCCACTCCTGGCGGAGTTTCCTGCCCAGGACACACCCCCAGCAGTTGTGCAGGGCAGCCCGCAACTTCACTGGTCCCTGTGACGACTGGCCCCACCCCCACTGTTCCGGGAGGAGGCCGGGCCTGTTAGTCAACACTGTCCGGGTCTGCCTACACTGTCCCGCCCTTCTGGGGCGGGCACCACGCCCCCAAGCCAATCAGCTCTCCTCGGAGTCCTTTAAGTGGCCTCTGTGATGAGCCCCTCCCAGGCGTGGGTGGTGCGGCCTTTGTCTCCGGCAATGGTGGGTCTCCCGCCACTAGTTCACAGCTTGCCAGCTCTCCAGCTCGCTGTTTGGAGTTTCCCGAGGAGCCTGGGGGCCTGTGTGGTTGCGCAGGGCTGGGCCTCCCCCCTCACAGGGGCTTCTAGCTGCTGTTTCCCCGGTGGCCCAGCAGCTCTGTTTTCGGCCCCCTCGAGGCCCCAGCCAGTGCACTTCCCACTCCCCCGCTCCGGCTTCCCGCAGGACTCTTCTCCTCCGCCTCTAACCCCGCGCGGAGCCTCCTCTCCCTGTTGCTGGGGTGAGTCTCTCACACAGTCCCTCCCCTGCAAGAGTTCAATTCCGCGTTCCCTATGGCGTTTGCCCTCGCCGCCCGCACTTCACTGCTGAGACTTCCAGTCTCCAGGGAGCCCGAAACTGGCCCCAGTCAAACGCGCCCCTCTGGGCAGAGCCGCTCCTGCCCAGAGCCGACCTCGGCCCACTGGCCGGTCAGTCGGGAACGCCTCACCTACTGTCCTGCTGGCCTCCTCTGCCTCTGGGCTGTGCTCCCCTGTGTCCAGATGCTGCCCGTTCCAATCCCCAGGGTCCTGAAGACATCTCACACTCCTTATCCTGTCCTCTAGCTGCTTTGGTACTCGAGAACACCATCAGCACTGCTCTCTACTCTGTTGCCATCTTCCCTCCTACTTAGGTTTTAAAATCTATGTTCTCTCTTGCTAGGACTCATTCCAATTCCTCACTGTAAGTATTCCTCCCCCTCTTTAGCCTCTTAAAACCATTTTTTTTTTTTTTTGTCCTATTAGGTACCACGCATTCTTTTTTTCTGCTCAAAAAATACACATATCCTCTCTCCACCTTGACCAATCAGTGCTCAATGAGGGTGGACAGGGAGATAAGTACAGCATCTTTACAAACTCCAATATAAATAAACAATATTCCGGTATCTTAAATCTCAAAGCTTAGCATCCCCTGATACTGCTTTAATTATACCTTCCACTAGCCTTTTCCTTTATTCACTTCCAATTGGAGACTTTCCCTGTCCTAGACTGAACCTGACACCTCACTCTTAGTAATTCTCCACCCTATACCACCTCGAAATCACTTCCCTTTCCTCCAGACATCTCTTAATCTCTCTTTCTCTCTTTTACTCTGCATTCCCATCTCACCTATAGTAATTTTAGCTCATACATTGTTGATACTGCTGTGGTGAAACTTATTCACCAACTGGATCCATTTTTTTTTTTTTTTTTTACTTTTCTTTTTCACTATTTTTTATAATTCTACTTCCTTATAGTAGTTTTTTTTTTTACATATATATGTTTGATATCTCACACAGTATCTATATATAGGTATATATATGCAACTATATATATGTATATAATTTCTGATTAAACTTAATACAGTACACTTACACTTTCTCGCTTCATTCTGATTCTTTCCCCAACCCATCTCTATACAGGAGGTAAAGCTTGCTTTCTCTCTCACATCCCCCTGCCACTTCTTGCCACTATCTTTGCTACTCCTTTGCACCTTTCAAAAATTATTTAGCCCTGGCTGGTGGCACAGTGGATAAGGCACCAACCTGCAAACCCACAGATTGCTGGTTCAATTCCTCATTCAGGGCACATAACCAGGTTGCAAACCAGGTTTCCAGCCAGGTCCATAACTGAAGGCAGATAAAAGGCAAACATACATTGATGTCTCTCTCCCTCTCTGCCTCTCTCCCTTCTCCTCTCTTTAAAAATAATAAATAAGATCTTTCAAAAATTATTTAAATTTCAGTCAACTCAGTGGTTTTTCCTCTCTTATAATAATCTTCTTATACTTACAGCCTTATTAAGACTGGTTCATTTGCAGGTGAGAGTGTGATTAAGGGTGGGGTATGAGTATTGAGTTAGGCTCATATGCAGTCAAAAGTGTAATTAAGGATGTAAGATATCTTTGAAGGTATGGTTATTTTGCCTGGACTGGTGGGTTCTGTTTTAGGAGCAACTCAATAACAGTATAGGAGATGTGGTAGAAGGAGTGTCTCTCAATTGGCCAGCTGGAGAGAAAAACTCATCAAGGGGCAACACATCAGCCAAATCCAAAATACAACCAGACAGCCCAAATTAATGACATAAAAGGTATCCCAGGAGTACCAAGTTGAGGAAATCTAGGACAGTGCACCACTGAATCCCATAAGTCTCCGACAACAGAAGGGCACTCCACGAAGGCAAAGAGGAGTCATAGCAGATTAAGCCAAGAAACAAAAACAAGCAAGAACAGACATGCAAAAAGGAGAGAAAAAAAAAGTCCATTGCCAAAAGGAAAGGAAGAACCCCCAAAAAGCTGCTAAGTGAAATAAAAACAAGCAAACTCTCAGACATGAAATGCAAAGCAATGGTTATAAGAAAGCTCAATGAATTCAATGAGGTCAAAGAAAACTACAAAGAACTCCATGGAAATGACAAGAAACTTACTGGAAATTATACCAACATTAAAAAGGACATAGAAACCATTAGTAAGAACCAAGAGGAAATGAAGAATACAATTTCTGAAATAAAGAACACAATAGAAGGAATCCAAAACAGGTTGGAGGAAGCAGAGGACCAAATGAGCAAACTGGATGACAACATGGAAAAAATACCCAGACATGCAACAAAATGAAAAGAGACTGAAAAAGAATGACGAGGTTTTAAGAGAGCTGCAGGACAATATGAAACACAATAATATCTGTATCATAGGGATACCAGAAGGAGAAGAGAAGCAAGGGATAGAAAACCGGTTTGAAAAAGTATGGACAGAAAACTTCCCTAAATTGATGAGCGAAAACATCACTGAAGTTCAGTAAGCATAGAGGGTACCGAGGAAGATGAATCCAAACAGCCCACCCCAAGATACACCATAATTAAAATGGCAAATTTCAAATTTGCCATTTCAAGGAGAGCATCCTAAGAGCAGCAAGAAATACATAATAACATATAAGGAGGCTCCATATAAATGTCTGATTTATCAACAGAAACACTACAAGCCAGAAGGGAATGGCAAAAAATACTCCAAGTAATGAAAAACAAAGGCCTGCAACCAAGAATGCTTTACCTAGCAAGCCTCTTATTCAAAATGGAAGGTGAAATAAGGAATTTCTCAGACAAAAGAAGGCTAAAATAATACATCTCCATCAAACCAACATTGCAAGAGATGCTAAAGGGTCTACTTTCAAAAGATGAAGAAACAGAAACATAGAGGAACACAGGAACAAAGCAGGGGGGGGGGTGTCAATTAATAAGTTCTTGTCAATAATAACCATAGACATAAATGGATTAAATGCATCAATCAAAAAATATAGAGTAGCTGAATGGATAAGAAAACATGATCCACATGTATGCTGTCTACAAGAGATCCACCTCAGAAAAAAGATCAACACAGACTGAAAGTGAAGAGATGGAAAAATATATTTCAAGCAAATGGATATGAATAAAAGGCTAGGGTACCAATACTTATATCAAACAAAATGGATTTTAAAATGAAGGCCATAAAAAGAGATAAAGAAGGCATTTCATAATACTTAAGGGAATAATCCAGCAAGAAGATACAACCTTTGTAAATATATATGCACCCAACATAGGAGCACCCAACTACACAAGGAAAATCTTGGAGGACTTCAAGAAGGATATGGACAGCAACACACTAATAGTAGGAGGTATTAATGCTCTTATCAACAATGGACAGATCTTTCAAGCAAAAAAACACCAAGGATATTGTGGCATTGAACAACACTCTAGATGAAATGGACTTCACTGATATATTCAGAACTTTTCACCCAAAGGAAGCAAAATACACAATCTTTTCAAATGCACATGGAACATTTTCAAAGATAGACTACATGGTAGAACACAAGGCAAGCCTCCACAAATTCAAGAAAGTTGAAATTATACCAATCATCTTCACAGATCACAATGGCTTGAAACTAGAAACTAACCTCAAGGAAAAAACCCAAAAACATTCTAATTCATGGAGACTGAATAACATGCTATTAGGCAATGAATGGGTTAACAATGAGATCAAAGAAGAAATCAAAAAGTTTCTGGAAACAAATGAAAATGAATACACAACACCCCAAAACCTATGGGACACAACAAAGGCAATCCTCAGAGGGAAGGTCACAGCAATATAGACCTACCTAAAAGGGTTAGAAGAAACTCATACAAATAACCTAAACATAAGGCTACAATAACTAGAGGAGCATCAACAAACAAAGCCGGGAGCAAGTGGAAGGAAGGAAATAATCAAGATCAGAGAAGAATTAAATGACATAGAGACTAAAAGTACAATTCAAAGAAGTGATAAATCCAGGAGCTGATTCTTTGAAAAGATAAACAAAATCTTAAAGCCTTTAACCAGACTTATCAAGAAAAAAAGAGAGAGGACCCACATAAAATCAGAAACAAACAAGGAGAAATCACAACTGCTTTCACAGAAATACAAAGGATTATAAGAAATTACTACGAATAATTACATGACAAGAAATTTGACAACCTGGGTGAAATGGAAAATTTTCTGGAAATGAATAACCTACCAAAAATGAATCAAGAAGAAGCAGAAAGCCTGAATAGACTGATAACAACTAGTAAAATTGAAGCAGTAATCAAAAAACTCCCAGCATACAAGAGACCTGGACCAGACAGCTACACAGGCAAATTTTACCAAACATTTAGGGAAGACTTAACTCCTATCCTTTTTGACCTATTCCAAAAAAATCAAAGAGGGAAGACTCTCAAACTCTTTCTATGAGGCTAGTATTATTCTAATCCACAAACCAAGTCAAGACACAACAAAGAAAGAAAACTACAGGTCAATATCTCTGATGAACATAGATGCTAAGATTCTCAACAAAATATTGGCAAACTGAATCCAGCAATATATTTTAAAAATCATACACCATGACCAAGTGGGATTCATCCCAGGGGTATAAGGATGGTACAATATTCACAAATCAATAAATGTAATATACCACATAAATAAAAGACAAAAATCATATGATCATAGCAATAGATGCCAAAAAAAAAAAAACAAAAACATTTGATAAAGCACCCTTTTATGATAAAAATGCTCAGCAAGATGGGAGTAAAGGGAGCATACCACAACATAATAAAGTCCATATATGAAAAGCCTGCAGCCAACATCATACTCAAAGGGCAAAAACAGTAATCCTTTCCCTTAAGATCAGGAATAAGGCAAGGGTGTCCATTCTCTCCACTTCTATTCAACAGAGTATTGGATGTTCTAGACACAGCCATCAGACAAGAAAAAGGAATCAAAGGCATCCAAATTGGAAAGGAGGACATAAAACTGTCATTATTTGCAGATGACATGATACTGTACATAGAAAACCCTATAGACTCCACCAAAATATTACTCAACCTAATAAGTGAATTTGGGAAAATAGCTGAATACATAGTCAATATCTAGGAATTTAAGGCATTTTTATATGCCAACAATGAAACATCAGAGAAAGAAGCTAGGAAACAAATCCCATTTACTATAGCAACAAGAACAATAAAGTACCTAGGAATAAATTTAACCAAGGAGATAAAAGACCTATACTCAGAAAACTACAGAACACTGAAGAAAGAAATTAAGGAAGATACAAATAAATGGAAGTATATACCATATTTATGGAAGAGAAGAATTAACATCATAAAAATGTCCATACTACCCAAAGCCATCTATAGATTTGACACAATCCCTATTAAAATACCAATGTCATACTTCACAGACAAGTAGAACAAATACTTAAGTAATTTATATGGAGTCAAAAATAGCTACAGCAATCTTGAGAAAAAAGAATGGAGTAGGAGGAATCACAATACCAGATTTCAAACTATATTACAAAGCTATAGTAATCAAAACAGTCTGGTACTGGCACAAGAACAGACATACAGATCAATGGAACAGAGTAGAGAGCCCAGAAATAAATCCAGGACTGTGGGCAACTAACATTTGATGAAGGGGTACGGAACATAAAATAGAGTGCAAAGAGTCTCTTCAACAGGTGGTGTTGGGAGAATTGGACAGGTACATGCAAATAAATGAAACTAGACCATCAACTTACACCATACATCAGAATAAACTCAAAATGGATAAAAGACTTAAACATAAGCTGTGTTACCATAAAAGTCCTAGAGGAAAACATAGGCAAAAAATTACAGACATCCCATGCAGCAATATTTTCACTGATATCTCTCCCAGGGCAAGGGAAATAAAGGAACAAATAAACAAATGGGACTACCTCAAACTGAAAAGTTTCTGCTCAGTTAAGAAAACATCAGCAAAATGAAAAGGGAACCAACTGTATGGGAAAACATATTTGCCAAGGATACTTCAAACAAGGGTTTGGTCTCCCAAATATATAAAGAACAACTCAACACCAGGGGGACAGACAACCCAATTTAAAAATGGGCAAAGGACCAAACAGATGCTTCTCCAAGGAGAACATATAAAGGGCCCATAGGCATATGAAAGAATGCTCAACATCACTAGCCATCAGAGAGATACAAATTAAAACCATAATGAGATACCACTTCACACCTGTCAGAATGCCAATCATTAACAAATCAACAAACAACAAGTGTTGGTGAGAAAGTGGAGAAAAGGCAACCTGGTGCACTGCTGGTGGGAATGCAGATTGGTGCAGCCACAATGGAAGACAGTATGGAAGTTCCTCAAAAAAATAAAAATAGAACTGCCTGATGACCCAGTGATTCCACTGCTAGGACTATACCCGAAGAACCCTGAAACACCAATTCAGAAGAACCTGTGTATCTTTATGTTCATAACAGTGCTATTTATAATATCTAAGTGCTGGAAACAAGCTAAGTGTCATTCAGTGGATAAGTGGATAAAAAACTGTGGTACATTTACACAATGGAGGTCTACATAGCAGAAAGAAATAAGGAACTTCTACCATTTGCAATAGCATGGATGGAACTGGAGAGTATCATGCTTAGTGAGATAAGCCAGGCAGCAAAAGATAGATATCATATGTTCTCACTTAATACAGGAGACTTATGACCAAATCAAACAGATGAGCAGAACAGAACAAGAGACACAGGGGGAAAAAGGGCTGGGGGCAGAATGATAGTGACTAGCGGGGATGGGGAAAAGGGGGAAAGTGGGGGAAGGGTTCAGTTGAGGAGCTAGTGTGAAGGCCCATGGACATAGGCAACTGGGGTAGAGATTGACTGCAGGAGAGGGGGCAGGGGAGAGCAAGGGGGGAAAAGGAAACAATTGTAATACAATAGTAATAAATAAAATGTTTTAATAATAAATAAAATTAAAAGAACAAAACATAAGCCTATCATGCAAAAACATTTATTTCTTGCCTTTTAATTTTTTTAATGAACATTTTTATATAGTTCAGATCAGACTAAATATAATTTTATATTTTGGCTATTTTTTAAATTAAATTATAAGCATTTTTCTCAGTGTCTTTTTAAGACTGTTTTTAAGAGTATCAAAAAAACAGATCTGATTTTGGCTATCATTTAGTAGATGTTTGCTTTGGGGCAAGTTAATTTACCACTGCCTCCTCATCTGTATTGTATAGAGATAATAGTACTTATTTCACAGAGGAATAAAATCATGTACATAAATTTTTTAGTACAGTGTCTGGCTCATAGTAAAAATAACCTTTTTTTTTTTTATTTTGATTGGTTCACTTTTGGAGTGTCGCAGTGTTTCCAGCTCTTTCCCTATTGCTGGATATTTAGATATTTTTAAATTTTTATTCTTTTTACTACTAAGATTAATATTTCTAAGATTGCTTACTAATTTTTTTAGTACTAGAAGGGGATTATAGGTCAAAGAGAATCATCATTTTCAAAATTCCTAGGTAGATGAATGGATGGATAGATAGATAGATGTATAAATTTCTTTACAGAATTAAGTTTTGAGTTTAAGGGTGTCCTGTTTCATAAGTTCAATTCATCTAATATAGTGTCACAAAGACTATACTTTCAGGGATCATTTCTATAGTTCGTTACTAATATAGTGTCACAAGGTCTTACCAAGCTGAGAAAGTACACTTTTACTATGTAATTGGATGTCCCATCCAGGTTTGGGGGTCAGACAGCCCTTCCTGGTGCACACTGAGACCTGGACATCTGCCATCCACCCTCCAGTGACTGAAACCGCACTACTAGTTGGCCACACAGAGGCTTTGCTAGCAAACTGGAACCCTCTGCATTTGTGGAGAAACACTGCTTGTTTCCAGGTTCCAGGGGACAAAGGACCACACTAAGACAGCCTAAATAAGACTCCTCAATTCTGGGGACAGAAGTGCCAAGTTAAAGTGTCAGCAGGCCATCCTCCCTCCAAAAGCGCTAGGGTAAGCCTTCCTGCCTTCTCTAGCTTCTGGTGCTCCAGGTGTCCCTGGGCTGTGGCTGTGTCACTTTAAACTTTTCCTCCAGACCCCTGGCTGATGGCTCAGTGGAATGGCATTTGTCTGTGAACCCAATGGTCTCTGGTTCAATTCCCAGTCAGGGCACAAACCAGATTGCAAACCAGGTCTCCAGCCAGGTCCATAGCTGGAGGCATGTGAAAGGCAACCATACATTGATGTTTCTCTCCCTCTGTTTCTCCCTCCCTTCCCCTCTCTCTAAAAATAAATATAAAATCTTTAAAAAAATAAACTCTTCCTCCATGTCCACATGCTACTCCACCCACATTTGTCTTCCTTCCTATGTCTCCTTTAATAATAGTTTCATTGGATTTAGGGCTACCAGATAACCTAGGAGGGTCTCATGTCCCTAATTATATCTGCAGCGACCCATCTCCACATGAAGTCACATTTGAAGGTGCTGGTGGACTGTCTGTCTCCCCAAGACAGATGCTCTTCCTGGCTCTTCCAGGGCAGTCGCTCGGCCCAGCAGCCATGCATATTCACCAGGAGACACATTCAAGTCCCTGGTTGCCCTCCCTGGCTTCCTGCACAGGTTTTGTGTCACACAGTTGGGAGCATGAAGACAGCTCAGAACCAGGTAGCTCAGGTGGCGGCAGCAGGAGAGGGGGTGTCCTGCCCCGGCTCCCTGCCAGAGTGCCACTGAAACAGCCAAAGATTTAAAATTTACCTGGATAGATTTTAAGTTTATTGACATTAAAATTAACTTTTATTAGTTTCATTAAAATTTCCTGAAGAATGCTAAAGAATTTCCTTAAAAGCTACTTAAACTCATAAATGTTATCAACATTACTATTAAACAAGAGTAAAAACATTGTACCAAACCCATTTTGAATTCACTTTCTTCCTTGAAAAATACAGACATTTAGAAAACTACTAAATATGGCTTCCAGCCCTGGCTGGTGGCACAGTGGATAAGGCACCAGCCT
This sequence comes from Noctilio leporinus, assembly GCA_004026585.1. Lineage (NCBI taxonomy): Eukaryota > Metazoa > Chordata > Mammalia > Chiroptera > Noctilionidae > Noctilio > Noctilio leporinus. The sequence continues at coordinate 10,078 of PVIW01005652.1, forward strand.
GTGAACCCAAAAGTCACTGGTTTGATTCCGCAGCCAGGGCACATAACCAGGTTGCAAGCCAGGTCTCCAGCCAGGTCTGTAGCTGGAGGCAGGTGAAAGGCAACCATACATTGATGTTTCTCTCCCTCTCTGCTTGTTTCCCTACCCCTCTCTCTGGAAATAATAAATAAAATCTTAAAAAATAAATAAATAAAATAAAATAAAATATGGTTTCCTTGCCCTGGCTGGTGGCACAGTGAATAAGGTGCTGGCCTGAGAACCCAAAGGGCACAGGTTTAATTCCCAGCCAAGGCACATAACCAGGTTGCAAGCCTGGTCTCCAGCCAGATCCGTAGCTGGAGGCAGGTGAAAGGCAACCATACAGTGATGTCTTTCTCCCTCTCTTCCTCTCTCCCTTCCCTTCTCTCTCTCTGGAAATAATAAGTAAAATCTTTTTAAATAAATAAATAAAAATAAAATAAAATATGGCTTCCAACTGGAGTTAATGCAGTGTTGTTTTATTTTTTTAAGGGAAAAGATTTATACGATCTGAAGAGAAACCAGAGTATTGTTGTTTTATTTTTTTAAAGTTTGTTTTCTTTGAGAGAGCGAGAGGGAGAGGGAGAGACAGTAACCACTGTCCACCTATCCATGCTTTCACTGGTTGACTCCTGCATGAACCCTGCCCTGGGACTAAGCAGGAACCCTGGTGCACCAGGGCAATGCTCTAACCAACTGAGCTACCTGGCTAGGGAGCATCTTTTTAAAAATTTTAAAACGCCTGTTGGACCATATTATACCCCAGGCTCCAGGTCATCAGGCATCAGTAGTCAGGAACACTAGATAAGTGTCTGCTTCTACCACATGGCGGGAGTAGCTGAGCACCATGCTGGGAGCAGGGACAGGTTGGTCCCAATCCATCCCCAGTACATGCCAAGGCCCACTTGGCCGGAGTTTGGCCCAGCACAGAGCACTTCCTGTTTAGGTTTCGCAAGTTGGCTTGGCTGGAGGTGTTATTCACCCTGGAGGGCCTGCCCCTCACTGAGCCCCTTCTCAAGGATTAGGTGGGGGTGGCACACTCTGGGCCTCCTGGGCCTTTGGGAGGGTGCTGGGGGCTCCTGAGGTGGCACACTCCAGCCTGGGCTGTGGGAGCAGCAGGACCCCACAAGGGCTCTGCACTGAGCCTGCGCTGAGAGGTCCAGGTGTGGCTGGGTGTCCTCAGACTCTTAGCGGCTGTGGATGTGCAGTTATTGGCCATGGTCTGACCTGCCTGGATCAGGGCTCTCCTACATGAGATTGAGTCTGGACTTCAGGTAGGTCCTTTTGGGTCTCTGCTGGCACAGAGGTGAAATTGGGCTTCATTGTCTGAAGGGAATAGGAAGTCAAGGCCTGCAGGCGCCCTGTCACTGCCAAAGTCATGCTGGAAGGAGCATCCAGGAGGTCTGGGAACACCAGCTCCCCACAGCCCTAGTCTCTGTGCTCAGCAGCTTGGAACTCTGTTGGCATCATGTTAAAACTGGCTTCATAGGATGAGTTGGAAGTTTCCCTTCCTCCTCTATTTCCTGAAAGAGTTTACGTACAGTTGTTATTTGAAAAAATGGGTAGACTTCAGCAGTGTAGCCAGCAGGGCCTAAGATTTCCTATTTTTTATTGGTTTAGTTTTGGTAATGTGTGTAAATCAACTGGATATGTAACTACTTTTGTAAGTGAATGTCGGGACCCCCTGAGTCAAGGCACGGCCAGACTCAGGGCTTCGAGGCGGGCTGATGGCCAAAAGGTCAACAGCTTGGCTGAGAAGAGTTCCAATGATTACAAAGTTCCACATCATGTTTAGAAGAAAAGCTGACCTTCAGCAAGAGTAAATAGCAGCTGCGTAGTGAAAGACATAATATAAGTAGTATGCTTCGAAAGTGATAATAATTAGTTACTAAGAAATAAGCAAATGTCTTCTGGGAAAAAGTACATTCAGCCAAAATAGTTTCACTAGGAGATAGGTTTGAATGCTTGAAAAACCTATATAAGTTTTGTGTGAACAATAAAGTGGCACTGTCACCACGAGTGGCAGTCCTCCTGACCCCAACTTTTTTGTGTCTGTCTTTTCATTAAGAATCCTACCCCGTCTATCATTCCTCTGGCCCAGCAGGACCGCGGCAAGTGAGCATGCATTTTCAACACTGGAAGATTTAGAACAAAGTATAGAAATGTTTAAGCCCCAAACCTGTGGTTACATTAGGAAGACATCTGAGCATATTTGTTATTTGGGCTTTGGAATGAAGAGAACTTGTCCTCCTGGGGGTGGGGAAGGGAGAGTTGGAGAACTTGGGGGTCTTAAAGCTCTGCACAAACTTAGGTGGTGAGCTTGCACCTGTTAACTCCCCTTAGACATCAAATGAGCAAAATGAAGACCTGTCCTAGATAATTTATCAAGGATGACAGGTGTCTGTCTGGCAAAAGGACAACACCATGGTCACAGTGACTGGGATTCCTGAAACAGGAGGGTGATAAGGTGATAAAGTGATAAAGTGAACATGGGATGCTCTACTTCATGTTGTTTTTTTTTTATTTTCCATCAACCACTGTTCCCTTTTAATAGCATCCCTGAGAACAATATAAGTGCTTAAAACCAAACACGCAGTTTGAATATTTCCCTAACCTCAATTCCTGGGGGGCCTTAGAACCTATGCTTGTCCCTCAGTAATTGAAGCTAGAATAATATTTGAACTGCTTAGGCCCTACATTTACCCCCAACCCCTGTGTAAGGCTCATGCCCAATTGCTCTGCATCAATGAGGAGTCTAGTAACAAGATGGTATAAATGGTAAAGGACCAGAGCTCAGGCAGAGCTGGTGGCCCGACCACAGTGGGTGCAGTCTGTTAGGATGGGGCAGGAGGAAGGCAAGACACGGCAGCAGAGAAGGACCTTGTTTTAGGGCAGAGCTCAGAGCAGGCTGGGGAAAACAAGGCCCATACTGTAGTTTTTCTTTCTTTCTGCAGAAACTGAAAAATGTCCCTTGAGTGCTCCTGAGTGTGTGGCACAGAAGGAAACCCCAGGGAAGGGAGCAGTGGTGAGGTCCCCTGGAAGAGGGGACAGGAAAGCACCAAGCTGGGTGAAGAGGAAAGCTCATGGGATCCACAGTGAATGTGCCTTTCAGGACTAATACTAAAAAGTGTTAATCATATTCTTGTTTCATTTTTTACCATATCTCCCCACTCACATTTCCTTATTTTGCCTGCCTTGAGTGAGCCCTGTGGACTGTGGTGTCTTAGGTGCTAGCTATCTATCTTTGGGGGGCCATCCGGGGTCCACATCACAGGACTGAGAGGTTTCATCGGATATGCGATCTTCAGATCTAAAACTAGGAAAGTCCCAGGAAACTGAGGCAGGTTGGTTACTCTATGACCCCAGATGTCTTGAGAAGGTGCAAGAGTTGGCGTGAAATCCAACCAAATCAGTTTTGTGCAGTTGGATTTATTTGTTTATATTAGCTTTGTCTGGAACAAATAAATTAGGTAGCACAGAACAAATACTGTTTGTATTATCTTGTATTGTAGCACCTTGTATACATTTATATAGGAGGATTCAATAACCTTGCAATAAACACAGTCAAACACAGTCTGAAAGCAAATACTTAATATGGCTCTGGTCCCCAGCCCTTTGCACCATTATCTGCCATATGAGCTTGATAAATATTTGATAAACTCTTGAACCAAGTTTAACTGAGTACATTATTGAATCACATCCAAAACCTCAGGGCCAATCTGGAGAAACTGGACTGTTCCAGAAATTCCTCACAGCAGGAAACAAAGAAAGACTTCACAATCTAAATACTATAGATGTTGACCATTACTTCTCTGACCAAACCGATTCTTCAATTAGGAGGATGGTCTGCCACCTGGTGGTACCTGTTAGCATTGCACCCTGGTAAACCACAACCAATTCCTGTATTGGGCAAAGGATCTTCAAAGACAAGGGCTGGGAGAACCCCCATGCTATATTTCTAACCACTAGTATAGAGAAACCTGAAAAAAAATATTTTAAATAACTTGTGACTTCTTTTATATGAGAACTCTCATAATGGGGTAAGGGAAAGGAAAAAGAAAAGTAAAATCTGTGGAATACTTACTTGAACTAGACAGTCTATATAATTTCCCCTCACAACAACCTTGTGATATGGACAGTATCATATTTATTTTACAAATGAAAAGAAGAGTATTTGGAGGTTTAGATATTTCTTTGGCATTAAACAAGAAAATAAAAGAGTATGACAATTCTTTCTGACTCCAAAGCATGAACACAGGCTGTTACAGTGCATTTTGCCAAACTTTTAACAAGTCATTTTTAAAGGTTAACTTTATTGCAATATAGTTTACATACAATATAATTGTATGTTTTTAATATTTTAACAGGTGGTTACAAACATCTTATACCTTACACAGCTACAGTACAGTATCAAAACTTAGGAAATTAGTATTGGTTCAGTGTAGGCACCTACACATGTATGAATTCATGTAACCACAGTCAAGAGACAGAAGTGTTCAACCACTACAAAGATCCCTTTTATAATCATACTGTTTTGTGTTGGTCTCAAGCTAAGGATAGTGATGCTATCAGCTGAAAATGCCTGTGGGCACTCCCTGAGGCCTGTAATATTTGTGGCAAACCTACAAATACTTATGCTTTCGGCAGCCAGTGCAGTGGTTGAACTGGCCCTCTGATTCTCATTCCGATTATAAGACACAGGTCAGCAACAGCCATCAGGCAACTTTGAAAAGCCAGTTTATTCTTCACTAGTCTTGAAAAGTACAAGGCACACCCAGGTGTGGTGTCCAGGTTTACTCAGGTTCACTCTTTTGGGAATTAATTCGATGAAAAGGAAAAGCAGGGTCACTCAGATGGTTAATTACTTAGGTCAGCCAGGGGTTTCTAAAAGGGGAACTTCATGGGTGAGGAGGCCTGCTTCTTCATCTAGTTGTGTAGCTGGCAATGTTTATTCCAGATTTGAAGTGGATGTCGCAGCAATAAAAAGCTTAATGTCAGCCACTCACATTAAGATTTAAAAAGTTAATTGTCAGGCAGTGATACACACCCACACCTCTCTTCCAATTTTCCTAACCATGGGAAACCATTCAATGTTCTCCATCTCTACAAGGTTATTTGCCAGTGTTACATAATTGGAATCAAATAGCATGTGACCTTCTGATATTGCTTTTTATTTCACTCAGTACAGTGTTCAGTACAATCTATTCAGGTTGCTCTGTGTACCAACAATTCATTCTTTTTTTATTGGTGAGTCAAGTTCCATGGAATAGATATACCACAATTTGTTTTGCCATTTACCCGATGGACATTTTAGTTGCTTCCAGTTTTTATTATTACAAAGAAAGCTTTTATAAACATTTACAAAAAGGATTCTGTATAGAAATAATTTTCCATTTTCCTGGGTCATATTGGAGTTTCATGTTTAGTTTTTAACTCAAGTAGTTTGCCAAAGTACTTTCCAAAGTGGTACATACCATTTGACATTTCCACCAGCAATGGAAGAGGCACACACTTTCTCTACATCCTTGCCAGTATCTGGTATTTTCACCCATTTTTATTTTAGTTGTTTTAATAAGTATGAAGTAATATCTCAGTGTGGTGTTAATTTGTATTGCCCTAATGGCTAGCAATGTTGAATATATTTTTGTGTGCTTATTTGACTTCATTATATATGTACTCTTCACTTAAATGACTTTTAATGTCTTTTGCCCATTTTCCAATTGGATTTTTTTTAACCATCAAGTTTTGAGCAGTCTTTTCTAATTTAAAATTTTTTAAATATTTTTGAGCATACTTTATATGTATTCTAAATACGAGTCCTGTTGTGATTGGCTTCTGATGCACACAGAAGCCAATACTACGACATCGGCTTTGGAGATGAGGAAAAGCAGTTTATTTATTGCTCAGTTTGCTCATAGGAGGAAGGAGGAAAGGCTCAAATCTGTCTCTCTGATCCAGAGTTTGGGGCAGAAGTGCTGGTGGGACAAGTTTTAATTGGAGAACCTTGGAGCCTGGCCATCCATGGTAAGGGGGTTCAGCATCACATCTTCCTGGGTATCAAACCCTTTATCTCTGAAAGAATTCTGATGTTCAAGTTTCAATCATGTCCTTGACAGGAGTGGGGAATAAGATTTTGGTTCCAGGTACAGCAGGAGGCCAATTTTCTTTCTTCTGTACATGCCTTGGCTGCATGACTTGCTGTCTTGGTCTGTTATCTCTGAGTAGCAACTTGGTATCTCATTAAATAGGATAGGACCATTTTGAGCTGGTTCTGCTGATTACACTATGGTTTGCAAACATTTTCTCCTAGTTTGTATCTTATCTTTTCATCCTTTTCACATTTAGCAGGGTTCATCCCAGAGCAAAAGATTTGAATTTTGATGAAGTCCTATTTTTCTTTTCTTTTTTTTAATGAATCATCTGTTAGGTGTCATGTTTAAGAACTCTTCACCAAGCATTAAAATTCTAAAGTATTTCTCCTGGGTAACTGTGGTATTGTGCTATAAGAAATAAATGTTCCCGGATGCCCCAACTCTAAGCTGCTCCCAGGCCATGCAAGTGCTAGAAAATTCTTCCTCTCTTAGGTGTGGGGAAGTCACTTCTCCTGCAGTTTACAGACAATTGGTTCCAGCCTGTCCATGACCTCACAATAGGTGTGGAGTTTGGGGCCTGTATGGTTAACATTGATGGAAAGCAAATCACACTGCAAATCTGGGATACGGCTGGGCAAGAATCCTTCCATTCTATCACTTGTTCCTACTATAGGGAAGCAGCTGGAGCACTGTTGGTACACAACATCACAAGGCATGAAACTTTCAACCACCTGACCTCATTGTTAGAGGATGTCTGGCAGCATTCTAGCTCCAACATGGTTATCATGCTGATTGGGAATAAGAGTGACTTACAGTCCTGCAGGGATGTGAAGAGAGAAGGAGAGGCCTTTGCTCATGAGCATGGACATATATTCATGGAAACTTCAGCCAAAACAGCCTGTAATGTTGAAGAGGCCTTCATTAACATAGCCAAAGAAATATATAGGAAGATCCAGCAGGGTTTATTTGATGTCCACAATGAGGCAAATGGCATTAAGATTGGTCCTCAACAGTGTATTTCAACATCAGCGGGACCCAGCACCTCCCAGCAGAACCCATGTGGCACAGAGTCTAACTCTGACTGCTGCTGAACATCTGGCCTAGACTCTTTTTTTTTTTTTTTTCCTTCCTGGAATAGCTTCAGATCAATAGGCTTAAAAAAGAGGTCTTACTTTGGTTGAGAAAAGCCTGTTTTCAAGATGTGATATTTTGGCTTTCCACTTAAAGACCAGGGAAGAATTTGGGCCCTTACTGAACTGTCCCTTCTTCAGGGATGTGAGTACTACCTGTAAGTGAGGGCTTTTCTTAACCTTCTGTTTTAATTTCTAAAAAGCTAGGATAAAAGTTCATTGACATGGAAATTCAAAAATAAATTATTTTAGAAGTATATATAATCTACTCCCCACCAGGAATTAGTAACAAGGTCCTGGGACATTCTGCTTTGAGCACTTGAGATTTCTGGGATCTGGCTAGCTCCTCAGTCTAGGAATCTCATTGAGTTTTTCCACTTGCCACTTTGTAAGAGTTTTTGCAGAAGGCAATTCCTTCTACTTGAACTGCTCAAGGATGCTGATTACTTAATCTACTTTCTATTAGTAGTTTCCCTGTCTTAGAGTAACTACAGAACTTTTGAGAACAGTTTAGGTAATGTGGCCACTTACTATCATTACCTAAAGAAAACATATTTTCCTGTTTATTTTATTTTAGGGACCAGACTAACATTACAGTGCCTCTCACCAAATAGACTCCTACTCTTTCATCACACTTACTTCTTAAGGAGATCTATTGAGACCTTTTATTCTAATCAAGCTAATCTGCTTACTTACTGAACATCATGTTTACTTCCACTTATAAACCTTTGCACATGCCCTGCTCTCTGCTAACATTATATTCAAAGTCCAAAACTTTCCTTCAGAAAATCTTATTTGACTGACCTAGGGACTTCTAAACAATTATTGATACATATGTTATTTATTTATATGTATATTTATTTGTATTTATGTTGCTTGTAAATATGTTTTATAGTTGTTTTGTGTGTGGAATTTGTCTCTCCACATAAGTTGTAAGCTCCTTCAGAGCAGGCACTATGTTATCCCCATACTTTTGTAAACCACTCTCCATCATTCCTTCACAGTGCCCAGTGCTATTTATGGGATCATCGAATTTAACTAACATACTCAAAGACTTGGAACAGGTCTATTTTAAACTTCAGAGAAACAGAAGTCATCTATTTGTAATTCTATCTCAGTCTCTCCCATCTGTGTATCCTGGGTTATTCTATATTGCTCTTTTCCCTCTCCTCTTTCCCTTCCCTAGGTCTTTGCTTCCTTTCCATGCAGTGTACATTAAGGCAGCCTGCTTCTAAGCAGTCAAATAAGTGGGGTACTTCTCCAACCATTCTCCTTTCAAGAACATATATAATACTACCCTCACCAAATTTGCCTTTGCTTCCCTCATCATTCAGTCTTCTGGGCCAGTTGCTATATCTTTTTGCTGTGACATCCCATACTACTACACAGCATTGAGGTCTCTTGAATTTTTCTAATTCTTTTTTGTTGTTGTTCTTGGTGAATTGTTTTCATTATTAAATATATTCATGTATCAAAAAAAAATAGAAAGAAATGTTGGTCTTCATCTATGATTCTTCCTGGCATACAGCTCTAAAACCCTCTGATTTCCTAAGTGATAAGAGCTAAGGAATATTATTTGTTATAATATTTAGTTCTTGTTCCCAGCTCCTATTAGCTCCAGAGCACAAAGGTGAAAGGAGTGTCTTGGATTATTCATTCCAGGCACCTTTCAACCTCACCCAAGTTTATGATAATGAGGTGACTTTAGAAAAGCCTCTGCAGATGAAGGAGCTGGTTGCCAGGGGAACCAACCTTGTGATTAGAGAGTTGGAACTTTTAGCCCACGAGGGTCATGTACTATTTTCCACTTTCTAGCATTATTTCTTCCTTCAACCCTAATTTTTATTCCACTTCTTTCTACAGTACGTGGACTTCTGGGGAAGCTAACTGGCTCAGAGTGAGCAATGTCCAACTCTCCTTCCCCCTACAATTGCTTCTCAGTCGTACTATTAGTAAATTAATCTAAAGTAAAGCTGAGAGATTTAGTCAAAGATGACAGAGTAGGTATAAGCTGTATTCACCTCCTCCCATGACCAGTAAAATCACAACTAAATTATAAAGCAATCAACCTGGATGACCAGTTGAAGTCTTGTAACTGAGCATATGGAGAAGAAGCTGCGTCAAGACTAGTAGGAGGGGGGAGATGCAAAACAGGCTGGCCCTGCGCCAACCTGTGACCTGTGTTGTTTGAAAATCCGGGGTGGGGGGTGAGGTGGGGGGTGTTTGGGTTATCTCAGCTGCAGAGGTTGCCCCTGAGGAGTGAGGGGTCTCAGCCTCACCCTGGGCTCCCCAGCCCAGAGCACCACAGCCAGGAATAGGAGCCCACAGAACATCTGACTGTTAAAATCACCAGGGACTCCTCCTGCCTTGAGGAGAGAGAGGGCTGCTGGAAACCCAGGCATCCACTTAAACCGCCAGCACTCACCCTGGGCTCTGGCGAACTGACAGTGGTAGCTCAGACAGTGCCAGTCACACAGGGGGAGACTGAGCTGAGTAACTGAGGAGAGGGTGCTGGAGGGACAGCCACTGAGGTCCCTGTGCTGAGTGCCTCTCCTGCAGGACTCATGAATGCCATCTTTCCTGAGTCAAGCAACCCCACCCCAGACATGACATTTGCTTGAGGAGCTACAAGAGCCCCACCCTGATAACTCCCAGAAACCCGTCCTACCCAACTTACTATCATAAGCTCTGCCAGGGGCAGCTGGCCTGGGGCCACATTTTAGGATTTCTTTAAAATACCCTGGAGGAATTCCAGGCAAGCTCATGGGGTACCAGTGAAATGCAGCAAGAAAGTGAGTTGTGTGGCTTTGAGACACATAAAATACTAGGAAAATTCCCCAGCAAATGGACTGAAGAAACTGAGACAAATGCTTGAACAAATGGCTAAAATAGCTGAGCAATTAGCAGTCAACTAATAAATCACAAGACTTTATCCTCCCCAACCAAAGATTCCTAAAAGCAGATGGAGGAAACTGAGACAAATGCCTGAGCAACAGCTGGAACAGCTGAGCAATTAACAGCAATCGAGCTAATAAATCACAAGACTGCCTCCTAACCAGAAAGCAGTGTCAGAACTTAGTGCCACAAAGCTTAAAGACAACCTCCGCTTTAGAAATGCATTAAATCCCAGGAACCAACCAAACCAAACCTGAATCGGCCTGTGTCCCCTTAGACCTGTGCGTTTTTACTTCTTTCATAGTGGCACTTGTGCCCTAGCCTCTTTCTTTTTCCTTGTCCAAATAAAATGTACCCTCACTTTTACCTAGATTTGTGTTTTACAATTTTTCCTGCATGAGTCAGGAACCTAGATGCCAGTTGGCATGCAAAAGGTCCCAGACAGTCCTGGGGCAGGGCCAGTGCCCAGCCCAGAAGCGGCCTTGCGACAGCTTTAGGGCAAAGACCGTATTCCAGCACCAACCAACAGGCGCCACCTTTCGTGTGCTAATCCCTCCTCCCACATAGCCAAATCTTAATTGCTGCAGCTTCCATGAACTGAACTAACTCCCTGAGTCCCCACTCACTGCAAAGATCCACAGGCCCAGGCATGTCGTGGCTGGCCCAGGTGGACCCTGAGAAAGTTGCTGAGTGGCCTCAGAGCCAGCACTGGCACCAAGTTTGAATCTCTATTAACATAGTGAACACCACTCACCCCACCCCCAGTGACTGTTTAAGAACCTATCTCATGCGACTTGCACACCATCTGAACCTTTTTCAGTGACTGCTGGCTGATGGATCTTGGGTTGCCATGGGCCTTTTGCTTGGCTCCTCTCACATGTCACAGGCCCACCACAAGCAGCCAAAACTGTGGATGGCTTTGCAGCTCCTAACAGCCCAGAGCTGGTCACAGACATCTGAGACTGACTTGCACTTGAGCCCTTCCCAACACATAACCAACACATCCAAAAGCTAGTTTCAGAGCATGTCAAAGCATGACCTGATTAGTTCCACACATGGTACACCCTAAGGGAGATCTCAATAGGCACCAGACATTGCTGGGGCAAATTCAGCTTCATGGGATCATAAACTGTGGTCATGGCCAATCCAGACAGCCACCAGCCTGCCTGAGGGTCATTCCCCCTACACAGATGAGCCAACAGCAATCAAGTCTCAACTAAAGCAGGAAGGCACACATAACTCACACAAGAAACACTCCTAAAAAGAAACACACACACACACACATACACACAAAACATTTCTACAGCACCTGACTCGGGATCAGGGAGACTGACCACTGAGCCCCACACACTACATTAGGCCACCCTACCATGACTGGGAGTCATAGCTGTTCTACGTAATACATGGAAACAAACATAGAGGCAGCCAAATGAGGAAACAGTGAAACATGTCCAAAATGAAAGAACAGGAGAAATCTCCAGAAATAGAATTAAATAAAATGGAGGCAAGCAAAATACCAGGTACAAAATTCAAAACAATAGTTATAAGGATGCTCAAGTAACTTAGTGACAATTTTAACAGCATAAAAAAGGACATACAAATCATATAAAAGAACCAGTCAGAAATTAAGAATGCAATAATTGAAATGAACAATACATCAGAAGGAATCAACAGTAGATTAGATGAAGCAGAGGTTTGAGTCTAGAATTTGTAAGACAAGGTAGCAGAAAACACCCAATCAGAGCAGAAAATAATTTTTAATGAAGATAGTCCCTGGCACAACATTGAGCATAACATTATCTGCATCACAGAGATAGCAGGAGGAATAGGAAGACAGCCAAGATTGAGAACCTATTTGAAGAAATATGCCTGAAAACTTTCCTGACCTGGTGAAGAAAATAGAGGCATATGAAATTCAGGAAGCACAGAAAATGCCAAATACATGAACCCAAAGATGCCCACACCAAGACACATCACAATTAAAAAGGCAAAGGTGAAAGACAAAGAGAAAATTTTAAAAGCAGCAAGAAAAAAGTAGTAAACTATAAGGGAGCTCCCATAAGACTGTCAGTTGATTTCTCAACAGGAACTTTCAAGTCCAGGAAGGATTGGCACAAAATAGTCAAAGTGATGAAAAGCAAGGATTGACAAACAAGACTACTCTGCTCAGCAAAGTTATCATTTGTAATTGAAGAAGAAATACAGAGCTTTCTAGACAAGAAAAAGCTAAGAAAATTTACCAAACCTATACCAGTATTACAAGAAATGTTAAAGGACATTCTTTAAGAAGAAGGGGAAAAAAAGAGGTACATAAATGTGAATAATAAAATGGCAATAACTATGTACCTATCAATAATCACTTTAAATATAAATATTATGATCAAAGCCCTGGCTGGTTTGGTTCAGTGGATTGAGCACTGGCCTACAAACCCAAGTATTGCTGGTTCGATTCCCAGTCAGGGTACATACCCAGGTTGCAATGCAGGTCTCCAACTAGGTCCCCAACTGGAGACATACACTGATGTCTCTCTCCCTTTCTTCCTCCCTCTCTTTCCCTCTCTCTGAAGATAATAAATAAAATATTTGAAAAAAATATATATATATTTAAATATATATATATATTACAATCAAAATGCATAGGGTAGCTATAAGGGCAAGAAAACAATACCCAAATATATATGGCCCACAAAAAACCCACTTTAGATTGGAAGACCCACACAGACTGAAAATAAAGGGCTAGAAAAAGATATTTCATGCAGAGGGGAATGAAAAAAAAACTGGGGTAGCACTCCTTATATCAGAGAAAATAATATTTTTTAAAAAGCTATAACAAGTGACACAGAAGGATTCTCCATTATGATAAAAATATCAATTTAACAAAAGCATATAACCCTTGTAAACATTTATACTCCCAACATAGGAGTACCTAAATATATAAGGCAAATATCGATGGACATAAAGGGAGAAATCAACAGTAATACGTTCATAGTAAGGGACTTCAACAACCTATTGGCATCAATGGATAAATCTTCCAAAGAGAAAATCAACAAGATTATAGTGGCCTGAAATGTCACATTTGACTAGATGAATTTAATTGAAAATTTTAGAGCATTATATGCCAAATCAGCAAAATATACTTCCTTTTCAAGTGCATATGAAACATTTTCAGGATAGACCACAAAATAACTCTCAATAAATTTAAGAATATTAAAATAATATCAAAATCTCTGATCACAATGATATGAAACTAGAAGTTAATTACAACAACAACAAAAAAAAAATTGAAAATCACACAAATGCCTAGAGTTTAAATGTGTTACTAATTAATGAATGGGTAAACAATGAGAAAAAGAAGAAATCAAAATTTACATTGAAACAAATGAAAATAATAATACAACAACCCCAAATCTATGGGGCTTAGCAAAAACAGTCCTATGAAAAAAATCCCTAACAATATAGGCCTTCCACAGGAAATAAGGAAAATCTCAAATAAAAAGTCTAACGCTACAACTAAAGGAATTAGAAAGAGCACAAGAAAGTCCAAAGTGAGTAGGAAGAAGGTAATAATAAAGATCAGAACAGAAATTTTTTTAAAGTGTCTAAAATATCAATAGAAAAGATCACGGAAACCAAAAGCTGGTTCTCTGAAAAGATAGACAGGGTTGATAAATCTTTAACCAGGCTCATCAAGACAACCAGAGGTTACAGGCCAATATCTCTGATGAACATAGATGCTAAAATTCTCAACAAAATATTGGCCAACTGGATTCAGTAGTATATTATAAAGATCATACACCATGATCAAGTGGGTTTCATCCCAGGGATGGTACAACATTCGTAAATCAATAAATGTAATACACCACATCAAAAAATTGAAATATAAAAACCATATGATCATATCAATAGATACTAAAAAAGCATTTGATAAAGTGCAGCAACCGTTTATGATAAAAACCCTCAGCAAAATGAGAATAGAGGGAGCATACCTCAACATCATAAAGGCCATCTATGAGAAACCTGAAGCCAATCATACTTAATGGACAAAAACTGAAAGCTTTCCCCCTAAGACCAGGAATGAGACAAGGCTGTCCACTTTCTCGACTTCTGTACAACATTGTCTTGGAAGTTCTAGCTATAGCCATCAGAGAAGAAAAAGGAATCAAAGGTATCCAAATTGGAAAGGAGGAAGTCAAACTGTCATTATTTGCAGATGATATGATAGTGTACATACAAAACCCGATTGGCTCCACCAAAACCTTACTCAACCTAATAAGCAAATTTAGCAAAATAGCTGGGTATAAAGTCAATATCCAGAAATCAAAAGCATTTTTGTATACCAATAATGAAACAACAGAAATAGAAGCGAAAAAACAAATCCCATTCACCATAGCAACAAGAAAAATAAAGTACCTAGGAATAAACTTAACTAAGGAGGTAACAGACCTGGACTCAGAAAACTACAGAACAATGAAGAAAGAAATCAAGGAAGACACAAATAAATGGAAGCATATACCATGTTCATGGATGGGAAGAATTAACATCATTAAAATGTCCATACTACCCAAAGCAATCTACATATTCAATGCAATCCCAATTAAAATACCAATGGCAGACTTCACAGAAATAGAAAAAATACAAGGCTACTGTCATCAAAACAGCCTATAACAGCCTTTTCTATAAGAAAAGACATATAGATCAATGGAACAGAAATTAACCCAGTACTCTGTGGTCAACTAATATTTGACAAAGGGGGAAGGAACATCAAATGGAGTAAAAACAGTCTTTTCAACAAATGGTGTTGGGAGAACTGGACAGCAACATGCAAAAAGATAAAACTAGACTACCAACTTACACCATACACCAGAATAAACTCAAGATGGATAAAGGAATTAAACATAAGCAGTGCCACCATAAAGGTCCTGGAGAAAAATATAGGCAGTAAACTTTCAGATATCCTACGCAAAAATATGTTTACTGATACTTCACCAAGGGCAAAGGAAATCAAAGAACGAATCAACAAATGGGACTATATCAAATTGAAAAGTTTCTGTTCAGCTAAAGAAAATATCAGCAAAAGTCAAAGGGAACCAACGGTATGGGAAAACATAACTGCCAATGATACCTCAGACAAGGGTCTGATCTCCAAAATATATAAAGAACTAATGCAACTCAACACCAGGGAGACAGACAGCCCAAATGAAAAATGGGCAAAGGACCTGAACAGACAACTCACTGAGGAAGATATACAAAGGGCTCAGAGGCATATGAAAGAATGCTCAACATCACTAATCATGAGAGAGATGCAAATTAAAACCACAATAAGATACCATCTCACCCCTGTCAGAATGGCAATCATCAACACATCAACAAACAACAAGTGTTGGCGAGGATGCAGGGCAAAGGGACGCCTCATGCACTGTTGGTGGGAATGTAGGCTGGTGCAGCCACTGTGGAAAACAGTATGGGGATTCCTTAAAAAT